>PVJC01041634.1:0-15268 GCA_004026665.1 Murina feae
AAGAGAATAAACAGTGATGTGTTTAGGTGGCAGTGTATTGATTCTGCAATTCATTTTGGAATGCAAAGGTTAGAAATGTGATAATGCAAGTATACTAAAATGTTAGTGATAAAATCTAGGTGGTGGGTATATTCTTTCAAATGTACTCTGTTATAATTTTCAAAATAATATGTTAGGGAAAATAGCAATGCATTTATCTTCTGAACATACAAATTAAGGAACAGATACTTTAACAGTGGTTCTCAACCTTCCTAATGCCGCGACCCTTTAATACAGTTCCTCATGTTGTGGCGACTCCCAACCAAAAAATTATTTCCGTTGGTATTTCGTAACTGTAATTTTGCTACTGTTATGAACTGTAATGTAAATATCTGATATGTATTTAGGCAACCCCTGTGGAAGGGTCCTTAGGCCCCAAAGGGATCGCGACCCACAGGATGAGAACCGCTCCAAAAGCAATTTTATAGTAATAGCACTAAAACTCTTTGGTGATCCCCTTGGGTTTCTCAAAAGACTTCTGTTTCTTCCTGGCCTGTGTAGTTCTGTGGTTGAAGGTTGATTTATGAACCAGGAGGTCCTCATTTGATTCCTGCCCAGATTGCTGGCTGGATTCCCAGTGTGGAGCATGCAGGAGGCAGCCAATCAACGATTCTCTCTCATCATTGATATTTCTCTTTCTCTCTCCCTCTCCCTTCCTGAAATTAATGAAAATATGTATTTAAAAACAACAACTTTGCTTAAAAAATACTGTTTTGTTTCTTTTCCTTAGGATTTGAGGACAGGAATATCACATCTTTTTTACCAACATCAGCATCCTTCAGGAAACAATTTGCAAAATAGGCAATAATTCAGTTTATCTCCATCTTTTGGAATTTCAGAATGAGAATCTCTTATCTATAAGAAAGAACCAAAACCAATTTTATGAAACATTTTCTGCTTTGTTTTCTCTTTGCCTACAAATTTAACATCAGCATGCTGAAAAATAAATTTAGCCTTAAATGCTGTAATATAACAATATTCCATTTAATTTTTTTTCTCTGTTACTCCACCATTCCATAACTGTCTTTCAGGTTTTACTTTTTATAGACCATGACAATCAAAACATGATAAGTGATATAAAGGCACTATTCATCATAAAGGAGGAAAGCTAAACAAAACATGGTTAAATTAATTTGGTAACTGCTACAACACGTATAGATTTTCCTGGTTTTAAATAATTCTGGAATTCAACTCTTGATCTAAAATAAATATATATAAAAGATATGTTTTCCACCCAGAGTGGTTCAGTGGTTCAGTGGGGACCTATGAAGCAGGCGGTCATGGCTCCATTTCAGGTCAGGGCACATGCCAGCACTGCAGGCTTTATCTCCAGTAGGGGGTGTGCAGGAGGCAGCCAACCAATGATTCCCTCTCATCATTGATGTTTCTATTTCTCCCTCTCCCATCCTCTCTGAAATCAGGTATATATATATATATATATATATATATATATATATATATATATATATATTTGACTTTCTTAAAAATTTTTTTAAACAAAGTGATGATTAGAATTTTACACGTGACTACTGATCAGTCTACAATAAACTGATGATGACCCAAGGAATAATAGTTTCAAGTGAATTATAATTGGAGGTAACTCAAAGAAAAAAACACACAAAGCAACCGTAAGTTAGCATTGTACCTATCTTGGAACTGAATTTCTACCATTGCAAATCAGTCACACAATTGATATGCTTTTTTGTATAACTTGAGGCTCTCCAGCTCAGGATTAATGCCATGTTTGAAGAGAAGATCTTTTGTACAGGGCAAACTGAACAACTTTTTGTTATCAAATAGTCTAATATTACATATTCCCCAAGGGCAAAAGCTGCATGAATATAGGGCTACACTGTCCAGTATACTAACCACTATCCACATGTGACTACTGAGCATTTGGCATACGGCTAGTCTCAATTTATATATACTGTTAAGTATAAATGTCATACCAGATTTTGAAGCTGTAGTATATAAAAAGTGTAAAATATCTCATTAATAACTTCACTTTGATTGTATGCTGAAATGGCAATATTTGCCTATATTTAATTAAATAAAATATATTATTAAATGAGTTTAACCTGAGTATTATTTTTTTAATTTAGCTACATTAAAATTTTTAAATTATACCTGGAGAATACTATGCTAAGTAAAATAAGCCAGTCAAAGACTAGTACCGTATGATTTCACTTGTATGTGGAATCTAATGAACAAAATAAACTAAAAAACAAAATAGAAACAGACCCATAAAGAAAAGACTGACAGCTGTCAGAGGGGAAGAAGGGTAGGGAAACGGGATAAAAATGGTTAAGGGATTAAGCAAAAAGAAAAATCTTATAGACACAGACAAAAGTATGTGATTACAAAAGGGGAAGAGGGTGGAGGGAGGTAGAAGACAGTAAAGGGATAAATCATGATGGAAGGAGACTTGCCTTGGGATGGTGAAAACACAAGAAAGATGATGTATATAATTATTCACCTGAAATTTATATAATTTTATCAACCAATATTACCCGAATTCATTTTTTTTAAAAGCAAACAAAATTCTGCATTTGTTCTATTCTCCAATTATCTGCTTTCCATGAACCCCTGCCTCTTTCTTACTAGAACCCTAGCTTTGTGAAAAAGGAATTTAAAATTTTATGTGTGGCTAAAATTTTTTAAAATATATTTTATTGATTTTTTTACAGAGAGGAAGGGAGAGGGATAGAGAGCCAGAAACATTGATGAGAGAGCAACATCGATCAGCTGCTTCCTGCACACCCGCCACTGGATATGTGCCTGCAACCAAGGTACATGCCCTTGAATGGAATCGAACCCGGGACCTTTCAGTCCACAGGCCAACGCTCTATTCACTGAGCCAAACCGGTCAGGGCAATGGCTAACATATTTTTAATGGGATTGCTGAAGTAGAGATTTGATCCGTGGCAGAAATAATTTTATATTTAAATATAAGGCAATTTCTTGATTTTTGAAATACCCTAAAATGAAAAATGGGGGAATATATTGTGGTGAAACATGACTCACATAACCTTGTTTCATATTTATTAATATTTATTATATACTAGGGGCCTGGTGCACAAAAATTTGTGCACTTGGGTGGGGAGTCCCTCAGCCCAGTCTGTGCCCTCTTGCAGTCTGGGACCCATTGGGGGATGTCCACCTACTGGCATGCTTGGTGAGGGGCTGATGGCTGTTTTCACACTGGACAAGCCCCCCCAGTGGGAACCCTCACCCCATGGGGGTATGGCCAACCTGGGTGAGGGGCTGAGGGCCGTTTTCAGGCTGCCCACAGCTTCCATTGACCCAACGTCCCAACGAGGCTGGCTGGAATCAGGTTTCTGGGGCTTATTTATCTTCTGGAATTGAAACTTTGTTACCTTGAGCAGAGGCCTAGGCAGGCAATGGAAGCCTCCTGTTTGCTTCAGCTTGGTAGCTTCTATAATTGAAACATTGTTGCTTGAGCAGAGGCCTGCCAGCCTAGGCAGGCAGTTGCAATGGAAGCCTGTTGTTTACTCTAGCTCTGTGGCTGCCAGATGGATTCCATCTTGGCTGGGTTAATTTGCATACAGACACTCTGATTGCCTGGGAGGTGTGGCTTGGCTGGTGGGTGTGGCTTAGGTGTCTCGCAGTGATGATCAATTTGCATATCACTCTTTTATTAGAGTAGATGTGTACATTTTCTGTTTCCTAACTCAGTAGAGAATTTGATTCACCAATGATATGTCTATATAATAATATTCAGATATTTTTAAAATAGGCCTATTAGTACACAAACACTATTTCATGGTTAATATGTAGAAATGGTCAGCTGTAGAATTGTATGTGTAGTACTGATCCATTTGTGTAAATTTTTAAAAAAATAAAACAAAGTTGCCCTGGCCAGTGTGACTCAGTTGTTTGGAACATTGTCACGTGCACTGGAGGTTGTAGGGTTCAATTTCCAGTCAGGACATGTACCCAGATTGTGGGTTTAATCCCCAGTCAGGGTACATAGGAAAGGCAACCTGCATTCCTGAAATGTATATTGCAGACAAAAAAATTATAAAAATAACAAGATTATAGCAAACTAGAATTAATCATAATGACAGAAAAAAAATAGGAGAGGGAGCTAATCAGCACTGAACTAAATAAAGGTGTACAGGTAGGCTCCTCTGAAATGGGAACTATTAGCAGGGACCAGAATGAGGTAATTCCAGAGGTCACTTGTAGAATTGTATATGTAAAGAACAGCTTAGGGTAGAGTACTCAGACTGAGGGAATAGTGAGGCTGAAGGCCCTGTATCACTATGGAGGAACAAAGAGAAAATCATGGCGAAGGAACAGTAAAGCCGGGGAAAGGTAATAGGAAATCACAGTAGGATATTGACACAAATGTATACTGATTGTGTCTATCGCTGTCTAAAACAATAAAACATCTCTTGCATGTACCCATGGCTATTGTGTTAACAGGGACTTCCATTGAATGCACACACACAAAAGTATCTTTCTGTATTGCCAGGAAATGAATTTACAAACAACCTGAACTCTAGTAGAGGCTTGGTTTCATTCTGATTCACATAAGGCAAATCCTAAGAGATTCAGAGTCTCCTGGGGCCAGCTGAAAGGAGGCGGGAAGGGGTGGAGGGAGAGAACAATGCCTTTTGCACATGGACAAGTTCTTTTGAAAGCTCTTCCAGGTAGTCAAAGAGATAAAAGACAAGGACTACAAAGTACTAAGCCAGTACAGTGAAGGTTAAATATGAGCTCCTACTGCCATGATTTATCCACTGAAACAGCTGGGAGACTTCCGAAGGAGTTCATATATCACAGGCGTGGAGGAGGTGAGTCTGACTGTATAAACACACCTCAGGGCTGCTACTGTTCCCATTAACTGTCTGTCTCAGTAAAGGTCTGCCATTAAACAGGTTCCTGCTGCAGCTGAACTGATAGGAAACTGCAGGCACAGAGAAAAATTAGAGGGAGATGTGTGTCAAGCACACGCATGAGAAATCTTTCAGAGCCAAGGAGGAAAAGGAGCTAGATGATATGGCTATCATAAGATCTGACATTTTTGGATTTCCATACTGTCCACACTTACTATGTTGCCATTTAATGCCATATCCCTGGCTTTCGTCAATTGTGAAAGAGGTTCATTATGAAGTGTGTGCAGTCTCTCATTTCTATAACATATCCAATGTGTGCTTTGAGAATGTTCCTTCAATGCCTCTTACAGTGAATAGGCATGAGGAATGATTCATACAAATTAAAATATAAAGGTTTCAAAACAGGATCAAGCTTCCAGGGACCAACTTTATATAAAACGGCATCTGCTTTCCATGAAACCAGCATTCACTTGCATTTACTTTCTGCTGACAAAACAAAAGTATGACACTCTCAAAAGCCTAATGATACTTAGGAAACTCTTACCTGTTTTAAGTTATTTCTCTTAAAAGATCCTTACTAGCTATTCTATCTGATGCAAGTAGGGTTAAAAGATTACCTTTGTGGGCATACTCCTGCTTGAACCAGTTCATCTCTGCACAGGGACTACATTACGCTGAGCTGTGCTGTGTGTCCTTTCTAAATACTGCCCTGAAAATACTTTGGTCACAGGCAGCACTGGCTTGGGAGGTGTGACATCACAGGTGGTTTTACAAACATCAGCTGCCTTTCCAGTTCTACTACTGTTGATCAGTTCTGTCCTGCAAATCTCCTTTCTTTTGTCACAGAGAAAATGCTCTCCTGGTTCCAGCACCCTGACTCACCTCCTACTCCTTCCTTGCTTGTCCGTTTCCTTAATCATTAAGCCCGCAGAACAATGAGGATCTGGTTGTCACCAAATACTCTTAGGAAAAAAGCTTCTGGTCTGTGGACCACAGAGACAGAGCTCCAGTCAAACTAGAGATAACATCAGGCCTCAGTTGTGTCTCAGACTCACACCCAGAAAAGCAGAACGATTGTGCGAACCACACCCTTGTGAACCAGATAGAGCAAGGCCATGCTGACGTCAAGACCAGCTGACTCCTACCCCTACTACTGGCCAATCAGTGCATATCATGACCCTAACTACCCTACTCACTGTGATTAATGATTTCTCCCTATATAACCTAGAAGCCATTTAGGGAGCTAGATTTTTGTGCATTAGCTCACCTGTGACTCTGGCATGAGCCACTTCCTCAACTAATTATCCCTAACTCTTTGCTTCAGGCTCCTGTTTATATCTTATTGGGCTTTGACTTGTGAAGGCAAATGGAGCCCTTTCATTGCATAATATATACAACACCAAAGACCCTTATGATACAGCTGAATCTTGATGACATTTGAGGAGTAAATTGGTGTTATTATCCTTTTCTCATTTTAAAATCCCTGTTTCATATACAGCCCAAACCCACAAACATTAGGAGAGTTGGTTTTTTGTTTGAGCTTTTTTTTTTCATGCAATTTGCTAAGCATTAAGGGTGCCCTCAAAATAAAAAATAAAATTAAAATGTGGCCTATAGCTCAGGTTTAAGAACACTATATTCTAAAATCACTAAGAGAGAATAAACAGGGATAGACTAAAAGGGCAGAGTAAACAAATTCTATGAGAAAGGAATAGCAAAGAAATATGTTAACAAAGAAGTGAAAAAGATTACCTCGGGCTGATGGGATTGGGAATTGGAGCTCAACTTGCTGGCCCTTGGGCTGCATTTGTGCCTGGATTCATTTCCTCAAAAGTGAATGATGACTTATGTTAATTTGCGAGATGCCATTTACAAGTGCTAATATGGATGTAAGTGTGAATTATTTTAAGTCAAGTTGCTGTAAATCAAAGATGTTAGATATTTGAGCTGGAAAGCTCCTCTCCATGGAAAATGCACCAATTATAAACAACATTCTGATGGCATATTTCATTAGGTTGATCTATTTGCATTAAGGAGAATGGTCTCTTAAATCTATATACATTTCTCAAAACATTTATTTTTCATGATGTTGAGAAAACCCTTTATAAAGTGATGTGAAAGGTATAACTGTGATGAGAAAGCAAATGTTAGAATATAAGAAATAAATCTCAGTGAATGACACCTAGAAAATTGGCCCATTGGAGTAAATATGATTTTATGTACACTCTTATAAAAATTTATACCTAAAAATGATTATATAAATCCATGCAGCCCCCTTTCAAAGGGAACAGTGTTGAAAATCACCAGTGCACACCAAAAGAACTGGTTTTGCTGATCAAAATTGTTCCTGGTAGGTTCTAAACTGCAACATCTGCCTCTAACATAATAGAACAATAATTGAGTATATCTTATATCCTCATGGGGTCCATGCTGCTGTTTTATTTATTGCCGAACTGTGAAGGTAAACTTGACTAAATACATGTGATTTCCTGTCAATGCAAGAGAAGCATATTTTTTCCTTGGACAGATGGCTGGCGGTGAAACACCTGGATCATCCCAGGGCCACAAATTATAATCTTACTGGATACATGATCTCAGAAACACGCCCACGTATACTGAAAACATTCTCTTCAAGAATATGAAGGGGCAATAACCCCCCTCCCTTTCCACCTCAGCTACCACCTCATTTGCCTTTAAAACCATTATATTCCATATGACAGGTTATTATTCATAGATTTCTCTTTCACAGATTTCTTGCTCCCTATTTCAAAACTTACTAATTAGAAACAAAATATTATGTTGTCTCTGATATTTGCAATGGGACATACATTTTTAATTAAATTTGGTGGTGACATTGGTTAATAAGATTACAGAGGTTTCAAGTGTACATTTCTATGACACATGACCTATATATATTACATTGTGTGCCCGCCACCCAAAGTCAAATCATCTTCCATCATCATATATCAGACCCCTTTTACCCTTTACTAACCCTCTTCCCACTGGTAACCACAAAGCAAAAGAAACTGTCAACAAAACAAGAAGATGACCAACCGAATGGGACATTCATCTTAAAACACAGGATGAACTCCTAACTTCTAAAATATTTTCTTTAGTGTTACCAATTGTTTCACTCATAATGAACACATTTCCCATTTATCACTTCCTAATAGCACATTATCCAAATAGAAATGTATATTTCCAATTACATCCTCTTCTGCCTCATTTGAGCATTCAACTGCATACCTCAGATTCGTTCACAGTACTCCCGGAAGTGGGTAGTGTATGTTTCCTGATAAGTGTCTGTGGCCAACAGAATAAGTATGCCCTCAGTTATTGCACCCCATCAATAACTTCATAATACTCACTGCTATTTATTGAGGGTGTTTATTTTATGAACTAGACCTCTGTTCTAGGTGCTTCATTTAATACTCACAATAACCCTATGAGGTAGAACTACTATTTAAATTCTATAGGTGATTACAGTGAAACCCAGGGGTCAGACAATTTGCCGACGGTCATGCACCCACTACAGCACAGCCAGAATCAGAATCCAGGGGATCCTTCTGCAGATCACCTGCCTCTGATCAAACATCTGTACTTTCCTCCTATAACGTGGCATGATTCATGGTAAAGTTTAAATCTTAATTTTATATACATTTTCCTTTTTATTTTTCACGTGTTTAGTTCTGCCCATATCAAATAGCTGCCACAAATATATTATTTTCTATGAGACATTTGCCAGATGTTAGATATGAGATATATAAAATATATACATCTGACACAAAATTATATAGTATACAGTATTATAGAAAACACAGCCCTCTGTTGTTTACTTAGGGAAACTACAAATAATATATTTTATTAAAATCATTGGACTGAATAATAGCATACTGTTACTACTAATGAAAATACACATATGATTACCACCCAGAATTTCAACTTATATTACCCAGGTCTACATTCATTCAGCAGAAATCTGGTTTTGCTCCAATGTACAACAGTTATGTTTCATAGCTGACAATTATCTCCTAATGAAAAACAAGTCACAATTAATAAAAATCAAAACTCTACCTGCTACATTCATTTAATGATTTAATGAACTAGGAGAGTTTTATGAAAAGACCTATAAAAAGAAGGCACTCAATTTCCAATTAGAATCAAAATTCATGAGTCTTCAGTCTCTTAGGGGTAAAGAGAAATCTATTGAGCTCTTCCTTCTTCACATTTCTTTCCACCTGGAAGGGACATTTCCTTTCAAAGAAAATCATGGTTAAAAACCTCTGTCTGCCTGGGATAGAAATATTTTATGAGATTTTTATGAGATAACCAATATACTATGAAAAACACTATGGTGATATAAGATCAGAAATTATTTATGTGGCGTGCCTACCACATTTTGGTACCTGGCTTATAATCGCAGGTATATGGGTCAAATTATCTTAATAAATTAAGCAATCTTTAAATGAATAGATACACCTGATAACAATAATAGTTAGAATTCATAATAGTTAGCATTCTCCAAATACTTTCTACAAGCCAGAAATATTCTAAATCCCTATCAGCTAGTAACTAATCTAAACTAATAAAAGCGAAATAGTAAAATTAACCGTTTCTTTGGGACGGGGTAAGCCACGTCCACCAGCCAATCAGAGCGACTCTATGCAAAATAGTCCAGCCAAGATGGAGGCCAGCAGCCAAGAAGCAAACAGCAGCAAGTGAGTAGCTGGCAGAGGGGCAGGGTGGGTCAGAAGTAGCACTAGGACAGGCCTGGAGGGCACCGGGCACCCCAGTGGCTTTGATCCCGCCTCGGCACTGGGGTCCTTGGGACCTCAGCACTGTGGGACAGGCCTGGAGGGCGCCCGGCACCCCAGCAGCTCTGATCTCGGGCCACCGTGCTGGGGCCACCTAGAGTGTGTGCAGCACCCCAGTGGCTCTGAGTCTGCCTGGGCACTGTGGCCACTGGGGGCCAGAGCAGCACAGGACATGCCTGGAGGGTGCCGGGTACCCCAGTGGCTCTGAGCACCCCTCTGTGCTGGGGCTACCAGGCAGGTGTGCAGTTAGGAGCCAGTAGCACCACGGGTTTCCCAAGTGGAGAGGGTGTAGACCAGGCTGAGGGACCCCCCCACCAGTGCACAAATTTTTGTGCACAGGGCCCCTAGTTTAATTATAACAGGATGACATCAGTAGTAACATTATCCCACTTTAATGAGGAATTGTGCATGGAGAAGTTACATATCTTGTCTGAGGTCATAAAGGAATTGCTAGGGTCACAGGTGAACCCCAGGATTGTGTCTCCAGAGCTATTATCCTTGACCACGCTTCCAGATTGCTTCTAGATTCATCCAATTTTCCTAAACCTTTTGTTTACTTCCAATTTTATAGGATTACAAATAAGATTCTAATACGAGAGCATGCCAGTACCCACATGTTTTTGAGCCTGTGCTATTATTTTCTTAGGATAAACTTTGTAGAGAACTAAATGCAGGAGGGATAAAGGGCAAGCGTGTTCATCTTTGTTAGGCTTACAGGTGAAAAATGATGTTTTATTTTGCATTTTTTTATTCATGATGATAACATGCTTCATTTAAAAAATAAAGATATATTTTTAATTGATTTGAGAGAGGAAGGGGGAGGGAGAGATACTAACATCAATAATGAGAGAGAATCATTGATCTGCTGCCTCCTGCAGGACCCCCACTGGAGATCTAGCCCACAACCTGAGCATGTGCTTTGACTGGCATTGGAACCATGACCTCCTGGTTCATAGGTTGATTGCTCAACCTCTGAGCCACAATGGCAGGGCAAAGGATAAGCATATGTTAGCTCAGTGGGGTGCCAACTTTTGAGTAACTATTTCCAACTCCACCTTCAGTGACACCAAGTTGTTAGCTTAAAATTTACCTTGGGTAAGCATATTCACACCTTGGAGATCATCACATGATATGAACCAAGTTTGGTTTTGGAGAGTCTCTTAAATCTCACCTCATATATAATGACTATTTGTGTTCCTGTTTTGAATAGATGACTATTATTATTTGTCAAAGTAAAAAGTTCTGCTTTGTTTGATTCTTATTGATCTGTAAAATAAATGTTTTTTGTCTAGTAAATTTTAAGAGGAGAAAAGGATTTGTGTTAACTCTGGTGTAAACTTGACCACAGAACTTATCCATTTGTTCAGAAATTACATACAAAAAAAAATCCAAAGTGGAACATATTATCAGTTTAAATTTAGAATCTACTACAAATTTTAAATGAATTATTAGACATACCTATGTAAAACTAATATTTTATGTTTTATTTAAGTTGTTTTATAATAAAAGCATGAGCACAATATAAACCTTTTAGACATGCTATAGTATCAAAGGTGGTAAAGGAATATTTGGATATTAAAAATATTTTTAGTTATTTCTTTAAACACATCTATACTTAGGATATGAAAGGCAAAGAATTGGAATTTTATTGTCATAACTGTTTAAATGTTAGTAGCTTTTATATTCTTTTAAATCCTTATCTGAGGATATGTTTTTATTGATTTTTAGAGAGGAAGAGAGAGGGAGGGAGAGAGAGAAAGAAAGAGAGAGAGAGAAAAAAAAGAGAGAGAGAGAGAAAGAGAGAGAGAGAGAGAGAGGCAGAGAGGCTTGATGTGAGTGATAAATTTGAATACTGGTTGTGTCACATATGCTCTCCGAACCTAGGATCAAATCTACAGCCTAGGTATGTGTCCTAACCAGGAATCCAACCCACGGCCTTTTGGTATATGCATGATGGGGCCATGGTGGTAGCTTTTATATATTAAGGCTACTGTTGCAGTATTAAAAATAAGTATGAGTTATGGGGTAGCCTGGAGATCAAGCCACATAACTTAGAAGGAGCAGGTGACATCACACTAGTTTTCAAAGAAGAAGAATATTCTTGAAGATGCACACTAGTATATCTAGCAAAGCCTTTTCAGTTACAATATCAAAGATGAGATATGACTATATTAGCTGACATAAAACATACACATTCTAGATTCGAACTTCATTCTTCAAACAAAACTTCCTTGGAGCATTTAAAGAAATTTAATTGCTACCATCATTTTTCAGATAACCTTGTACTTTCTATTCAAATTCATTGAAATACTGTACTATGAAGCAAATTTTTTTGGTAGATTTTCAGTTACTTTATAAAAGTAGACCATACAAGATTCTACCACTGCATTATACCAAAATAGAAGAGCATTGTTTCAGGATAAAGAAATTAAAGTTCTTTCAATACGAAAATCCCCCAAACCAATTGACCATGAAATTCATTTACACATAATTTCACTATTACTGGTCAAGAACAATCAGAATATCCTTATTCCTCCAAAGGTATTTTTACAGATTATCCATAGAAGAAAGGTCTATTCTTTTTCATATTTGATTTATGATTTAAGAACCTGACACTTTCAAAAAATGCCTTATTACTGCTTTCAGCATGCTCTGTTTCTACTCAGTCTGTTTTCAAAATCAAATCATATTTATGAAGTGACCACACACATCACTAGCAATTTTGATAACTGCTTTTCTCCTGCCTTCGATCATTAGTGCACTGAACATTTTAACATGAAATGAAACATTGTATGCGTCACAGAGGGAGAAACGGATTGAAGCAAGGGGCATGGTACTTGGTGATCTCTGCTATTGCCTAGGGCTAATTCTCATTTCTAGAACTTTGCTAAAAACTTGATCCTTCCCTGAAATGAACTGGGCTGCCTTCTCCACCGAATCTGAACTTCGCCACTTTCTAAGGCCTGGCTGAAGATTTGATCTCCTTGATTATTTCAACAACCATCATGAACAACTCTCTTCCCCCCTTGACTGCAAATGCTCAGAGCTATTCCACACACTATCATATTAATTCATATGAGGTTTTGAATCGGTTGTTGTTTGAATTATGTTAATGTAATTTAACTAAGAAGTTATCAGTTCCAATAGGTGATTTTCAACTGGTGTGGCACACACACTGGTGTACTGCAAGAATTTTTAAGACGTGCAATACCTGACTAGTCATGGGCACTGACCTCTGTTCCTTTAGATGGTCAAATACAAAGATGACAACAGCCAAAGCAACAATATCCATCCTGTGTGAATAAATCACAATCGTGTGTATCTTTTCAAGCCAGCAAAATATGTGTGCTGTACAACTTAGTAATTCATTTATCTGTGCCATGAGATGAAAAAGGTTGAAAATCGCTGCCTTGTAATATTTCTGAATTCCCTACTCCTGACAATCTCCCTGACACTTGTAAGTATAACTATACTTCACATCTGTCCTATAACAGTTCAGAGTACCTAGCAAATGCTCACAGTTTAATAGATTCATATAACTAAACCAGATTTTTGTTTGCTTGCTTGCTTGTTTTTATCTATTTTACATAATCTTACTGCAATTAAATTTTTTTTTACAGTTTCACATAAGTTTGGAAGTAACAGGAAAAGAACATAGCATTGGAATTTTAAGAAGCGATATTCCAAGTCCAAAACAGTTTCAGATGGGCCTCCAAATTAGTTCTATCTTATTTCAATATCAGTCCCAACCATCCATTTATCTGGCTTCCCTAAAGACAGGTCAGGTTAATTGGCAATTTTCTTAGTAACTAGTTGCCTATCTTTATAAGCTAACAAAATGTATGGATTTACAAGGCCAACCCAAGGTAGCCTGTTTTTATTTTATTTTATTTTATTTTATTTTATTTTATTTTATTTATTTTATTTTATTTTATTTTATTTTATTTTATTTTATTTTATTTTATTTTATTTTATTATCTCATTGCTTTTTTTTACAGAGAGAAAAGGAGAGGGATAGAGAGTTAGAAACATCAACAAGAGAGAAACATCAATTCAGCTGCCTCCTGCACACTCCCTACTGGGGATGTGCCCACAACCAAGAGACATGCCCTTGACCAGTATGGAACCTGGGACCTTTCAGTCCACAGGCCGACACCTTATCCACTGAGCCAAACCAGTTAGGGCAATAGGTAAGCTGGTTTTGTGACAACAGACACACACAACAAATCACAGTTACCTGTAGTTTGTTACCACAGTTACCACAGTTACCTGTGGATGCTTGTTAAGACTCAGATAAAAAGATTACCTCACCAACTTGAAATCCCTTAATGAATATAATGTTAACTAAGGTTTTCAATTCTTTGGCTATTTGGAACTCATCTTCAATTGAAGCATGTGTACACCTCAGAGATAAAGACAAATACACATATATTCATACATATTTATCTGCTAACACCTTGTAATTACTTCAGATCTGTCTCAGAGTGACAGCCAGCTCTGAATCTTATAATAACCCTGGTCATCATGAGGGTTGGATGCTTAGGGGAGGAGAAAGGATATAAAATAGGATCCACAGTCTAAATTGCTGGGAAACAGCACCAGTCTGGTACCTGAGTGAATGGAGGAAAACAAGCAATGACAGAATTAGGGAGTATTCTGGCTAAAAGAGGATAGAAAATGAGGCACATGTTTTCTCAGCTCTAAAGCAAGTAGGTGTGGGCGACAGAGAGGGGAAGAAAAGAGTTTACAAATTTTATGCATATTTTGGGAAAGTTTTATGTCTCTCTATGCATATAAAGTACATATTTTAACACTTTATAAATATGTTTCATTGTTCTAAAATGCAAATAAATACATTAAGATTTCTCAGGCAGTTGTCTAATGAATGTTTAAAAAGTAAAGTTAATTTACAAGTTAAAGTAATTAGTGTTTGATCAAAACAGCTATGTTAACATTGAATTCAAATGTTTACTTACAAGAAATACATTCCCCCTTTTTCTGTCTTCACCTCACTAATGCCAAAGCATTTTGAAATAAAACAGGTTTGATATATATATATATATACTAATAAAAGCGAAATATTAAAATTAACCGTTTCTCCGAGACAGGGTAAGCCACGCCCACCAGCCAATCAGAGCGGCTGTATGCAAATTAGCCCAGCCAACATGGCGGCCGCCACTCCTGGACCTGAGTAAACAGCCCTTTCCATTGCAGCAGCAGCAAAAGTGAAGCTGCGCCCCTCAGCTCAGCTCCGATTACACTGCCTCTAGCGAAACACAGCTTTTTGAAACATTGTAACAATCACAGAATCCTCCGGAGCTGAAGGAAAGAGCAGCTCCGGCCTAACCAGTAACAGTAACAATTGTTTCATTATAGACGCTGCGAGGTGAAGCAAAGAGGAGGCTTCGTTAGTAGTTAGAAGGCCGCCTTAAAGGAACAGTGTATCAATTACAGTGTATCAAGGAACAGTATCAATTATAGGAGAAAAAACTCCAGAAATCTGCGTCCAGCCAGCCTTGCTGGGACGTTGGGCAATGGGAGCTGTGGGCAGCC
>PVJC01041635.1:0-15269 GCA_004026665.1 Murina feae
CCAGATACCTTCCCAGGACCCAGGCTCCCAAGATGGCGGAGCCCAGGGCTGTGGCCTCCGCCATCTTGGCTGGGCTAATTTGCATACAGTCACTCTGATTGGCTGGTGGGCGTGGCTTAGGCCATCCCAAAGAAACGGTTAATTTTAATATTACGCTTTTATTAGTTTAGATTCAGAAATTAATCCAAGAGCTCTCTCCCTCAAGTTGTCATCTTTCGAAATTTCTTGTTTGGGTGCTGCTGACAACTCAGATCAGTGGCAGCCGTGCAAACTACTTTAGTCTGGCAGCCCTGTGACAACACGCCCCTGTCGTTATTAGATCAGGAGGCAGAAATGGCCACCATCTCAGTCCTCAAGCCGCATGCCCAGCCCGTGGGCCAGCAGGCAGAAATCCGGTCCGACCCCGAGCTGACCTCAGCATCGCTGACATAAGAACCGTTTGCTTCCCAAACTTCACAAGTCCTTCCCTGGTGTCTGCTCCCCACGCAGCTGGGGTTACGAGACTTGAAATGCTAGTGCATTTCAAGATCAATATAATTACAGTGAAAGTTATGTATTTGCCTATTTTTTAAGACCACTGCTTTGGCAAAACAGCCTGGACAACTCGAATGCTCTCCCTTGTTGGGGGGTGCAGCGAGGCGTACTTTTCTTTAATAATGCCCAGTGGAAGTATTTTAACTCCTGAAGTAGTGAAAACGTAATCTCAAAATGGTAACACATTACCAATCACAAGTAGTGTGGCAAGTGCAAACAATAGAACCATCTTCTCAGTAAAACATGTTATTAGCCCCCAGAAAAGGAGCAAACATCATATCTGATAACAACTAAATAGACAATTAAATAGATCCACCTTTACAGAATTCTCATCTTACGGCCACCCTGTTAGCTAGAAGGTGCTAGAATCTCTCAGGACATATCAGAGTCTTCAGTTTCGTTATAGGTTGGCTTTGTCTCAAGGACTGACGGAGAAGAGGGGGAAAGTAAGGGAATTTTTCCCTAAAGTGGCCAGAAACTACATTGGCTAATTTTCTGTTGTTAATCCTCACCTGAGGATATTTTTCCATTGTTTTGTGTGTGTGTGTTTCTAGAGCTAGTGAACAGGAGAGACAGAGAGAGAAACATCAGTGTGAGAGAGGCATTAATGGGCTGCCTTCCTCACATGCCCTGACCAGGGCTGGGGATTGAGCTGCAACTGAGGTATTTGCCCTTGACTGGAATCACACCCCAGGCCCTTCAGTCACTCTATCCACTGAGCCAAACCAGATAGAGCTACGTTGGCTAATTTGACAAGGAATTTCAGGTCAATCAAAATCAATATTAAAAGGTCCCCTTTTAAGCACGCCGTTTCCTCTTGCACTTTTCCGAATTTTTCATTCTAGTTCAAACAGACTGATAAGCTTCCTATGAGGTTCCGTGTCTAAATCCAGAGAAATCTTTTTTGGAAATAAGAATTATAGGCCGTGGCTGGGTAGCTCAGTTGGTTAGAGTGTCATCCCATTACACCTAGGTTACAGGTTCCATACCTGGTGAGGGCACATATAAGAATCAACCGATGAACGCATAAAGCTGTGGAACAATGATATCTCTCTCCCTCTATCTCTCTAAAAAAAAACCCGTTTAAAAAAATTATACGCACACGGATGCTTTCGTGGTCATGTCCCTTTCCCAAAGAAAGCAGGAGGGAGAGCTAACCACCAACGTTAGAGCCATTACATGCAGAAACTCCTAAGAGATGAGTCCTTTTGTTTATTAAGTGGTAAACCAGCTCTCAGTGAGGAAACCAAAGCTTTATGTGTCAAATAGCATTTCTTCCCCCCCCCCTTTCCCAAATAAGTACATTTGGGAGGATGACAAGATGGAGCTCGGGAAGTCAGGGCTGTGTTGGGGCAGACACCCCTTAAATCCTGGGCACGACATGCGACTCCACAAGACCAGCCCAGTCCGTGGGCACGATCCCTCCTGTCCTCAGCCCTGGCTGTTCCCTTTGTCCTGCTGGGAGCAGGCACATGGAGCCGAACCAGAACCCCCGAGGAGGCTGCCACTTCCACAGTGACAGTGAAGTCCCAGTGCCCCGGGCTCTGACCTTCCTGTGGAGATCTGGCAAAGCTGGGACCTCGAGGCAGTTTGCTCCTAGGAAGATGCCGCTGGGCTGACCTTCCTCCCTGAGTGTGTGTGGCTTTGTCGTTACAGAAACGTCTCCACCTGTGAGGTGTCCTCCTCTCAGACCCTCAGCTCCCCTCAGCGGTCCAAGCGCGTCAAGGAGAACACGCCGCCCCGCTGCGCCCTGGTGCACAGCAGCCCGGCCTGCAGCTCCTCCGTCACATGCGGCTGGGGCGACGGCGCCTCCAGCACCACCAGGGAGAGGCAGCGGCAGACCATTGTCATTCCAGACACCCCCAGCCCCACGGTCAGCGTCATCACCATCAGCAGCGACACGGACGAGGAGGAGGAACAGAAGCACGCTCCCACCAGGTGAGACTCGTCACCTTCAGACCCAGGGCCAGGACAGCTCATCTGGGCCACTTTTTATCATCACACCTGAAGGTCCCTCTCTCCCAGCCCCCAGATTGTGGTTTCGCCGCCTCCCAGAGCCCTGATGTGATTTCAGGGGACTAACAGACTTTCCGTAACTGTTTAAAGCCAAAATAATTTGGAATCCCTTAGGTATTAAAGAATAGTGATGGGCCCTATTCATTTGGGAGACTTGAGATCATAGAAAGCAGACAGAGGATGCTAGTGTATTTCAACCCCCGTAAGCTCACAAAGCCCTGTCTGCCTCAGGCTATTGCATTTATTCCCCGTTGGTCGAAATATTTCTCCAATATCGCCTTGGCTCTCTCGGAATTCGGAAAAATTATCCAATTAATCAGCAGTTTCCTTGTGTCTGATTAATCCAATCATTCAAACTGCCCGTTGGCTCTTACCCAGAGAGCATTGCTGTTTATTCCAAGTAGTGAGAACTCGTCTCACTCTCCATGTGCTCCCAGTACTTACAGTACTTGCACGACTGTTAGTGCTGGCGCCAGAGCCTCTTTTCCTGCCCCACTGGCCTCAGGGCCTTATGGATCCTAAGCTTCATGACCCCACCCTGCTGGCTCCTCACATGAGGGCTGAGGGCCAGGGAAGGGGGACCTGCTCCCAAGCCCAGCACTGCCAGTCAGCACGCATCCCACAGCTGGATATGAAGCTTAACATCTACACTGAGGCCTGAATTATTAATTTCCGATTGGATATAATGCCACTAATTAGTCATCACAAATCCTTTTGATCAGATAATAAAATCCCACGCTTGAGATCATTGTGAAATGTACAGATAGGGTGATCAAAGCATTCTCGCTATAGCTCCTCTCAGTGCTTTGCTGTTTCATGGTTGGGCTGGTGTGTGTCTGAGTGTCCTCTCTTCTGTTTAATGCCCCAGCCTGCTGTTCAGTGTGCCTCAAGGAATGTACCGGAGCACTTCCGGTCCTAGCATCGCCCCAGGGGCCAGAGGGGCCTTGGTGTCAGGGATGCCAGGCACAGTGCCTCACTCCCCACCTGCCTGCTCCAGGACTGGCCTCAGTTTCCTTCCTGATAGAGGCCCGAGTTGAGTCAGTGCCTCATGCCCCTCAGCCCAGGAATCTGATGGGCGTAGGTGGCTCCTTTACAGAGAGAAAGGCTCTTCCCAGCCCCGGCCTGGAGCAGCCTGTCCACACATTTATAGCCTTCGGCACCAGACGGGCCCAACAGCCTCACCCAGCCCTTTACTACACCTGGAAAACAGAAGCAGTTTAAAAACCTGACAGTTGATGAGACGAGAATGTCATTTTTGAAGAATGACATTTGAGTTGACACAGACTCTGGACACATAAAAATAGTCAAATTCACCCTAACCAGTTTGACTCAGTGGATAGAGAGTAGGCCTGCGGACTCAAGGGTCCCAGGTTCGGGGGGCATATGCCTTGGTTGTGGGCACATCCCCGGTGGGGTGTGTACGGGAAGCAGCTGATCAGTGTTTCTCTCTCATTAATGTTTCTAACTCACCTAGACTTTGTGATCAGTGTCATCATGATAGAAGGGGAGTGTTGCTCGCATGTAGCATTGACTGCGGAGCTAGAGGAGTGAAGTAAGTCATCGAAGCTTTATTGGTGGAGATGAGTTTTTTGTTTGTTTGTTTGTTTTTTAATATATTTTATTGATTTTTTACAGAGAGGAAGGGAGAGGGATAGAGAGTTAGGAACATCGATGAGAGAGAAACATGGATCAATTGCCTCCTACACACCCTCTACTGGGGATGTGCCCGAAACCAAGGTACATGCCCTTGACCGGAATCGAACCCGGGACCCCTCAGTCGCATCAGTCCGCAGGCCGATGCTCTATCCAAACTGGTCAGGGCTGTGGAGATGAGTTTTGACTCTGGTCTTGAAGGATGGAATTGACCGAGACTGGCAAATAGAAATCTGAAGCGCATTCCAGGCAGGGCCCTGCAGGCAGGGGTCACAGGTTTATATCCGATCTTGCCGCAGTATTTTCTCCATTGGGGCTGATTTCTTTACTGCTTATCTCTTTATTTCTTTTCATCATTTTAAAATGATGAAAATCATCTATTGCCATGACAACACAATGCAATTGTGAACTCTGATGGCTTTGTTCTTTTATTCAGAAATGATGTTCTATTAAGGCCATTAAGCAAATAATTTTCATTCTACTCTGTCTCCTTCCCTCCCTTTCTCCCTCTCTCTCTCTTCCATTAACCAATTTATAATGGGATTGATTAGCAATCAGTAATAATTAGACACTATACTAGAATGAATCCCAGTAGAATCAGTGCATGTGTGCCTAAAAAATCCATAGTAATAATGCATGCTCATTTTTAAGATGACTCATTTAGTAGCTACCCATTTGTTCTCTAATCTGCCTAGTATAATCAGGTAGAGCACAGATATTTCTAACAATAGGAGAGATTAAAAACAGCTATCAGGACTGGCTGGTGTTGCTAAGTGGTTAGAGCAACAGCTGCACACCAGAAGGTTGTAGGTTCGATTCCCAGCCAAGAGCACATACCTGGGTTGTGGGTTCACTCCTTACCCCCTCCCTTCAGTGGGGGCAAATGCTGGAGGCAACCAGTTGATGTGTCTGTCTCACATTAATGTTTTTTTCTCTCTCCCTCTCTTTCTCTCTCTCTCTCTCTCTCTCTCTCTCTCTTTCTCTCTCTCTCTCTCTCTCTCCCCCTCTTCCCCCCCTTCCTTTCACTCTCTCTGAGAAGCAATGAAAAAAATGTCCTCAGGTGGGGACTAACAAAAAATAAAATGAAAAAGTATCAAATTAATTCACCTCTTCCAAACCTGTCTCATGTAGATCCAGGAAGGTAAGGAATCAGCCTTAGACTTGTTGCCCTTACTTGCTCATTAGGCGGAGGGGCCTCTCAGCTCCCGTAAAAGGTAGGGCACCCATGAAGCTTAGCGAGGCTTCATCCCACACTCCTGGACAGGCATCGAGACACGGGCAGCCAGATTCTTCAGCCTCTCTGGTGGGAAGGCTCACACCTATTGGGTTTCCACGAGGACATGGCCCCAGCTTCTCACAGGTCACCTAGACCAAGCGGCCAGGTGTTCCAGACTTGCAGAAAGCCACCCCCAGTGACAGCACGCTCACTGATGCATGAAGTGTGTGTTCAGACAGTTCGTCGTCAGAAAATTATTATTCATTTTGAGCTGAAACTTCTCCACAATCTCTAAATTTGAGTGAAGACTTTGAAATATGTCCAATTTGAATTTTATTACAGCTTGGCTAAAATGAGTGTTGTGTGAGGATGTGCCATTTTTAAGTTACTCAGAACCTGAGGAAGGTACGATGAGCAGGAATTGGCCGGGACTGGGTCTACATGGGTGGGATTTATTTCCTCTCCAAATCAGGAGTAAACCACGTCCTATGTTAAGTGTCTTTAATAATAAATCTTTAAGTCAGCAGAAGGATCCACAGTGGAACCTTTAATGCCATCTCCCTAATGGATTTCACAGGTTGGAGCTGGAGGCATGTCCAAGCTCACTCCAACACCAGGCCACTGTCCAAGGTCCCACCCGTCAGTGGGCAGCAGAGCCGGAACTAGACACCGCTCTCAGGACGCAGCTGGGAGCCAGCTCTGCCTTCATGTAGGGCCACCACCCCAGGCACTCTTTCAACAGAACCCGTCTGCGCTGTGTTCGCTTTAGTCACGCAGAACTGGCTGTGATGGAGCTGAGAGCAAAGGGAGGGCAGCGCCGCCTCCCAGCATCCCCCTTGTTTCAGTGCGGGGTGGGGTGGGGTTCCCTTTAATAGCATCTTTCTACACAACGGACACCCCACAGACTGTTGGGTTTCCCTTTGCCCAGCCCCACCCTCCTCAGAAAGCCACTACAGGTCTCCCTGGTCTCAGTCTTTTTGAAGCAGCTCGCCCTCGTCCCAGGGCTCCCTCCTCCTGGTGCCACAGCTGCCCACGGAGTCCGCTGCTTGTGACTCCTGCTCCCGACCTCAGAGGTTCGGGGGTCTTTCCTGCTGCCCCACTTTCTGGTTCTTGGGCCAGATCCCAGTGCCACACCACCCCTTTTTGTCTCTGAATAAGCATATAGACTTTTAAAAATTGAGATGTAATTCGCATGCCACACAAATCACTCAAAGTATATAATTCAGTGGTTTTGGAATTTTACATTAATTTTTTTCATTGTGATTTTAAAAAATGCCGTTTTATGTTTAAGCATGCACTTCAGTGACATTAAATACATTCACAGTGTGTGCAGCCACAACCACTGTCTATTTCCAGAACTTTTCCATGATCCCAGGCAGACTCTGTACCCATTAGCGGTAGCTCCCTGTTCCTCTCTCCCCCAGCCCCTGGTCACCTCTAACCTACTCTGTCTATGAATTTGCTTATTCTAGGTACTCATGTAAATGGAATAATACAGCATCTGTCCTTCTATGTCTGGCTCATTTCACTTAGCACAGTATTTCAAGGTTAATCCATACTGTAGCGTGTATCAGAACTTTATTCACTTTTATGGCTGAACAGTATTCCATTACATACCACATTTTGTTTACTCATCTGTTGGTGGACACGGGTTATTTTCACCTTTAGATCATATATTTTCTCCTCTCGGCCATTGGGAATAATGCTACTATAAACATTGGCATTCAAGTATATGTTTGAGTTCCTTTGTGTATGTTCCTGAAGTGGAATTGCTGGTCACATGGTCACTCTCTAATTTTTTGAGGCTCAAGCATATGGATTTTTTGCATTTAAACTGTTATAAGTGGGAGGAGTAGGTCTTTATTAATTAAAATGTTTCTATTTTATCAAAATTAATGTGAAGAGCTATAAATGCATGTTCATTCCTCATCTTCTTTTGAGTTCTTGATGGTTTTATCATTGGTACAACCCATTTGACAGTTCATGATGGGAGGCTTTGTGTTACCCACTGTGCTCTTTAACTGGTTACTTTAAACTTTTACCCTTCACCTTGCCATGCATTTGTACAGTCCCACACTGAGACTTTAATCTCCTGGGCACACATGTTGTATGGTTGTGTACAGGAAATCCCTGTGCACCTAGCACAGACCTTGAGATACCTAACTGATGAGTTTTAATGTCCTTCATAGCCAGTGAGTCTGCACCTTGGTAGAACTCACTTTGCCTAGATACGTTTTTTGCAAACCTGTTTTCACATGTTAAATGAGGTAACACAACTAACAATAATAGCAGCTAACTTTTATAGAATACTTGCTTTGTGACATGTACTATTTGAAGCATTTTCCTTGTAATTCCTCACTTAATTCTCCAAGTAAGCCTATAATACAGCTACTGTTATTAGCCACATTTTACTGATAAAGAGACTGAAGCACCCAGAGGTTGAAAAGCTGCTTGAGGCCACCTCCTTAGTAAGTGCTGGTGTTAGACATCTGACTGCAGGGCCCTGTTCTCACTCCGGACACAGCTGGGGAGGGATCCTGCTTCCCTGAACCAGACAATGTGCAGCCTCGAGAGGAATTATCCGGTCCAGCAGACATAGTGTCCAGAGCAGGGGCCACGCAGGTCACACGCAGTCACTGTCCAGCCCCTCCCCTCTGCCGGGCTGCCTGGGGCTCCTGAGTTGGCCCACTTCTCTGCTGCCCTAAGGAGGCAGAGAGCGACCTTGGAAAGGGGCTGGCCTGTGGCTGGCCTGTGACCTTGGCCAAGAACCTCCGTGGTTGTCTGTCCCCATTAGGCCTCTATAAATACTAGCTCTCTTAGCAAATTCATTGGAAACTGACTATCTTACTTAGCCAACGGATATTTCTCAAAAATAGATGATCAATATATAAAAATAGATGAAAACCCATTTTTGAAATCTTCACAATAAACAACAAATTTTATATGCCTCTCACTGAGTTTGGAGGCAGAAAGAATTGGTTCCCAGAGTAACCACACAAACATAAATATCTCAGAAAAAAAAAGTGCTGGCCGAGAGCCATCCATTGCCAGTTCCTCCTGTCAGTGTGTTGAGTTTCAGGATGAAGAGCAGGGTCCAGAGCAACTCCCCACTAGGCATCCCCCCGGTGGAGCCCCTCTGACCTCAACTGGACACAGCGCTGCCCCCTCCCTGATCCGAGGCCCGAGAAGGGGACTCTCAGAGTCCTGGGTGCGGGCACCACAGCCATCCCACACAGCACTCTCCCAGCAGAGAGGTTGCCGATGGTGTGAAGTCGGCTCCGATGGCTCTCTCTCAGCATCAGCCCCCAGAACCTCCCTTCCTCCCGTCCGTCTCTGCATCCTGGCTGCTCCTGGGAGTTCCCGTCCCTCCTGCCTAAGTTTACTGGATCCCCAGGCCCCGAGCCTCACTCTGCTGTCCCTTCCCTCCCACATGGGCCTTGGGTGGCCTGGGGTTCTGGGCTTTGCTCGCTCAGACGTCCCTTTCTGGTGGCTCAGGGGTGTTGCCGCACCAGGGCGAGCCCGGGCCCACTCGAAGCTTCTCACTCCCAGCTTCCAGAAGCGCCTGTGGGCCCAGCTCCGGCCCCCTCTCACGTCTTCATGTGACAGGTGACACTTGTGTGCCCTCCCTCCCCTCGAGGGCCATGGAGCAGGAGTCCCATCCCCCGCCCCGGCAAGAAGAGGGGCTCTCCACATAGCCCGCCGGCCTGCACTGCTGAATGGTGTCTCACCCCGGTTCTGACTTGCCCTGTCCCTTTCCAGCACTGTCTCCAAGCAGAGGAAGAACGTCATCAGCTGTGTCACGGTCCACGACTCTCCGTACTCGGACTCCTCCAGCAACACCAGCCCCTACTCCGTGCAGCACCGCACCGGCCACAACACCAACGCCTTCGACACCAAGGGGAGCCTGGAGAGCCACTGCACTGGCAACCCCCGGACCATCATCGTGCCCCCCCTGAAGACCCAGGCCAGTGAAGTGCTGGTGGAATGTGACAGCCTGGTGCCAGGTAATTCAGGGCCCCGGCAGGTGCCCTCGCTGGCGATGGCCTTGCTCTCTGTGAGTGCCGGGTCACTGCAGGTTTTGCTCAAGTCACCAAGGGAGGATTCTGCGAAACATCATGTTGTACAAGTGGCATTTTCGTTTTTTAATTCTGTAACTAGTACCTCGCTGCCTTTACAGTGGCTCTCCCTCTGACTTGGTTAATAAATAACAAGAGCCACCCAGTCCCTTGCTGCTGGTCTCGATGGACACCTGGTGTGGGGAGTCCCTGACCACGTTCTGGCCTCACTCCCAGCTGAAGCCCTGGGGTGGTGCTCTATGGGCAGAACCTCCCAGACTTGCTCAGTGATGTTGAAACCCCTTCCCGCGTCTCAAGGGGCATGGCGAGGTGTTTGTCCCTCACACATTGCTTAGTTAAAAATGTTCCCTCCAGCCCAGCTGGTTTGGCTCAGTGGATGGAACGTTGGCCCTGAGACTGAAGGGTTCCGGGTTTGATTCCGGTCAAGGGCATGTACCTCGGTTGTAGGCTCAATTCCTGGCCCTGGTCAATGTGCATGCAGAAGGCAACCAATCAATGTCTCACTCTCATATCAATGTTTCTCTCTCTGTCTCTCTCCCTACCTTTCATTTTCTCTAAAAATCAATGGAAAGTCCAGCTGGTGTGGCTCAGTGGTTGAGCATCAACCAATGAACCAGGAAATCCTGGTTTGATTCCCAGTCAGGGCACATGCCTGGGTTGTGGGCTTGATCCCACCCAGTGTGAGGCATGCAGGAGGCAGCCGATCAATACTTCTCTCTCATTATTGATGTTTTCTATCTCTCTTTTCCTCTCTGAAATCAATAAAAATATATTTTTTAAAAAATGGAAAAATAGCCTCAGGTAAGGATTAACAACAACAAAAGTATTCCCTCGATCCTGAGAAGAAAAGCTGAGATCTTAACCTCCTAGACACAGTTAGTGCCTGCCCCAGACTCAGCAGCATCTCTTCGGTGTCTCCCTGGCTCACACTTGCCAGGAGAAGCATTTGGGGAATAAGCACACACACTCGCTTTCCTGCCTCGAACCATCGCCAGCCCATCCAAGCCAGTCCGCGCTCTCAGAGTGGCACCATTTACAAGGAAAAGGACAGAAAGTGCCAGAAAGGTTTTGTTGAGATGTGAGGAGCCCTTGTTCGTCGGCTGTTACTCATTCATCCTGCCCGCGTCACCGTGGAACCTTCCCGAGGGGTTGGCAGCTGTAAGGCCCATGAGGCCGGGAGATCCAGCGCTGCGCCCGAGGCTGAAGAGTGGGATTTGGGATGGGATATTGGGGACTTGTCCAGCCCAGAGCACAGGTCATTCTACTGCACATGGTGGGGGACAGGAGGCCCTCTCTCCCCAAACCCTCTTCCTGTTCAAGTCGCCAAAGGAGGATTCCCCTAAACGTCAGGTATAAGCAGCGTTTTCATTTTTTAATTCTGTAATTAGTACCCAGGTGTTTCAGTGAGGACCTCGGCCGAAGCAGCACCCACTGGCTGTGACCAAAGGAACCTGTAGGCAAACAGCTCCCCCAGGAGGCAGGGGTCCTCATACTTTGCCACGCAGACACCCATCAGATGATTGTTTACAACTGTATCCATCACACGTCACCAGTTTAGTATTTGCCACGGGTGTTACTTCTTCCGTGTTGTGTGTTGATCGTTACTTAAGTACTTTAAATGCCTTTGTCAACACCTCGAGGCTGCAGCTTGGACTCATTTAATCCATGGAGATGCTGCCCGCTGTCACCCCACGCGGCCAAGCTGCCTTCATCTCTGTAGGACGAAACTCTTCCCTGGACCGCCACCTGGCGGCTGGATTTCATCTGGGGAGTAGACGGGTAGAGTAAGGAGTGGGCAGAGTTTGTAGCCTGAATAAAATAAGCCCGGACAGCCTCCATGTTTGTTTGGCTTTGAGCTCAGGAGCTGTCCCTCAAGAGCTCTCTATTCCAGAATTATCCCGTTTGGGCGCCCCTAAGGTTTTTCATACGAAAGCCAGTGCACCATGCTAACATCCAGGAGAGTGAGGGAGTCTTTCTCCTGTAAAACGAGAGAAGTGTGCCCAGCCAGTGTGGCTCAGTGGTTGAGCATCGACCTGTGAACCAGGAAGTCATGGTTCAATTCCAATCCGGTTGCGGGCCTGGTCCCTAGTAGGGGCGTGCAGGAAGCAGCTGATCAATAATTCTCTCTCATCACGGATGTTTCTCTCTCCCTCTCCCTTCCTCTCTGAAATCAATAAAAAAAATTTTAAATAATAATAAATTGGAAGACATGAGAGAGAGAACCTGGGAAAGGGAACCCATTGCTGGGAAGACCTTTAGGAAAAGAAACACTTAAAAGTTGAGAATCTGGAAATTGGCTCCTTAACTCTACTTGCCCCCAAGTCCTCAGGCAGCCCTGCACATCCCAGGTTAAAGTTTGCAGCCTTACTGCACACGGCTCTATGTCAAGGCTCTCCTACTTAATTGACACACGTTCTTGGGACTGGAGTTGAAATCCTGATGAAAGATTGGCTTTTCATGGAGCCAGTAAAGAAGGAAATAGTTCTCCCTCGTCAGCAATCCAAAATCCAAAAAAGCTCTGAAAACCAGATTTTAAGCTCACAGCAAACTCGCTTGGCAGTAAAAACCTGGCCTGGCCCAGCCAGAGGCTGTTCAGAGTTTCTTAGTCATAATTGCATTTGTGTCATAGTCACATATGTGCCACTTTGGGAAATGTCCCTGTGTTTTGTGGCAGAAGTATTCATGTGTTTGGTGGGAGAGTGGTGTCGAGGCTCCTTTGGGGGTGACCTAATATATTGATTATGTACCAAATTACCTTCCTGAAATCAGAAATTTTGAATTTGAAAACTGACTCCAGGATATGAGATGGGGGCTGTAGACCTACAGGGTGAGACACTGAGGTTTGTAAATCAAGGGCACTTGTGTTCCCAGGAAACTCTGGGGATTCTGTAACAGTACTGATTCTTAAAAATACACGATAGCCCAGCTGGTGTAGCTCAGTGGTTGACTGTTGACCTATGAACCAGGAGGTCACGGTTCGAGTCCCGGTCAGGACACATACCTGGGTTGTGGGCTGTGGGGCTGTATCCCTGGTGTAGGGTGTGCAGGAGGCAGCCGATTGATGATTCTCTCTCATCATTGATTTTTCTAACCCTCTCTCCCTCTCCCTTTCTCTCTGAAATCAATAAAAAAATATTTTTTAAAAAAGAAGTAGTTTTTTAAAAAAAACCTGATAGTGGCCCTGGCCGGTGGCTCAGTGGTTAGAACATCGTCCTGTGCCCTGAAGGGTTACCACCCAATTCCTGGTCACGGACATGTACCTGGGTGTTGGGTTTAATCCCCGGGCCCAGTTGGGGTATGTTGGGATGCAACCAATCCGTGTTTCTCTATCTCTCTGTTCCTTTCCTTCCCTCCCCCCCTTCTCTCTCTAAGGATCAATGGGAGAATACCCTCTGCTGAGGATTAACAACAACAACAAAACATAACGTGTCTAAGAATTGGCTCAAGGTGGACCTAATGTGGGTTAAGTAGGAATTGGTTGTTTTTCAGGTGGGCCAATGCTGAATTTCTCTTGGCCTTTCGTTTTCGGTTTTGTTTTTTATTAATCCTCACCCAAGGATATTTTCCATTGCTTTTTGGAGGGAGTGGAAGTGAGGGGGAGAGATGCGGAGAAAGACCATCGGTGCGAGAGACATTGTCTGGTTGCCTCCCGCACACACCCTGACTGGGGCTGGGGATCGAGCCTGCAACCAGGGTGCATGCCCTTGAAGGGAATCAAATCCGGGACCCTTCATTCTCCAGGCCGATGCCTAACCATGGAGCAGAACCAGCTGGGGCTCCCTAAGCCTTTAAAACAAGGTGGACGGTGCCTAGGAGACCGGCCCGATGTCCAGGTTGACTATTCCAGCTCTGAGCTTTGTCGTCCTGGTGCTGGCGCACCAGGGGACATGGTGGCGAAAGTTACTGAAACTTTAAGACCACCCAGTGCAGCCGCCTCATACAGACGGGCGAGGGAGCCGAGGGCCAGCCTCGCCCAGCGTAGCACAGCAGTGTCCACATCGGAGGCCAGCTCTGCGGGGCCCGCAGGAAGCTTGTGGCGCTGCATTAGCCATGTCCACCGGCAGCCCCTTGCGCCGCGTGTGGCGGCCTAAGCGCTCCCTGCTGCGTTCCCCAAGGACCTGTTATGTCTGAAAAACAGACACAGTTGCCTGAATAGCTGAGAATCTCAACAAAAATGAGAAAAATGGAAGGTCCTTCTCAGGGAGCTGCTGGTTCTAAAGCAGCCAGTGCGCTGCCTCCAGAAGCCATGGTGTCATTTCCTATAGAGACTCCTGTTCCCCTGAGGACCTGCTGCGCGGTCTTCCCAGTGGCAGGTGAGAGGCAGGCAGGACCGCATCCCGGTGCCTGCCCTCGTGCTCAGTGCTCACATGCCCTTGGCTGCAGAACCTTCTGGGCCAGGGAAGCCAGGAAAGCTGCCTTCCTCGCTTCCCGGGGCCCAGCGGCCCACACTAGCCACAGCGCGCACTGCGGCAGCCACGCCCTGGAGCCCCAGCCGCTGACCCAGGAGGCTCGCTGTGTGGGTGACAGTCCACCTCCCACAGCTCGTCATCCCTCCTGTGTGCTCAGCCACAGGATTTCTCTCGCAGCCTCTCCGGTCTCTGGGGCTGGTTAGGTTCTTTGGAAAGCAGCAGTGCGCACTCTGCGAGAACGCGTTGGAGGGATGCGAGGCTCAACTAGGTCCCAGGAGGGGCCAGAGCCAGAACTCCTGGGACCTGGGGAAGTGAGACTAGTTTGTGATGGGCCAGTCTCGGAAACAGTCCCTTCCTGGAAGACCCCGTGAGGGGTAGCTGCGGACCCAGGACTGACCTGTGACCTGTTTCTCCTCCCAACGCAGTCAACGCCAGTCACCACTCGTCCTCCTACAAGTCCAAGTCCTCCAGCAACGTGACCTCTACCAGCGGCCACTCTTCAGGGAGCTCATCAGGAGCCGTCGCCTTCCGGCAGCAGCGGCCGGGCCCACATTTCCAGCAGCAGCAGCCGCTCAACCTCAGCCAGGTAAGCCGGCGCGTCTCCCGGTCCCGACCGACCGACCACTGGTGTTTGCGTTCCTCCGAGAGTCACTTGGGGAAGCTGGTACCACTGGTTCAGGGAGAGCTGGCCGGAAGCAGGGCAACGTGTTTAATGTCATGTAGCTCCGAGGGGCACGTGCCAGCGCCAGTTAGGATGGCCCACATCTCGCCAGTTCGGCCCAGCACAGGGAAGAACACTGCTGCATGCCGTGCCGTGCCGTGGAGGAGGCCACACCCCAGCCCGGACCACGCAGTCCAGGTTTGGGGCATAAATAAAGCAGAGCCTCTGAGGGCAGAGCCAGCCTGTGCGTAAAGGGTCAGCGCGGTGCAGAGTGGGCTGGGCTGGTTTCCTGAGGAGCCGCAAGGTGAGACGGGGGTTTGCGCTCAGGAAGCCCCATGCGCTGTGCTGCGCCTGTGCCGTGAACTGAGGCCGCGTCTGTCACCAGGACTGAGAATGCCCGGGTAAGAGAGGGCTGGCACGTGTATCTGATACAACGGCAAACAGCAGAGATCAGAGGGCCTGCATTTTAGACAACAAGATAAACAGCCAGTCTCTCAAGGGGCCCCTCTGCCGCTTCCCAGCTGCAGGGCATCCGTGGAAGATGTCTGTGCCCTGTAACTGCAGCGGCTTTGTCTGTGTGTCACCCGCCTGAGGGACACAGGGCACAGCCTCCTTGCTCAGTCCAGCTAATTCACTGCCCAGCATCCTCCAGAGGTGTCTTCTGTCACTCCCACTGCTCTGGCCTCCTCTTCCTCCCCCCCCCC
>PVJC01041636.1:0-15269 GCA_004026665.1 Murina feae
TCAATTGGGGGTGAACATGCCTGTGGGGGGGGGCAGTTGGGAGCGAACAGGCCGGCACAGGGGGCAGTTGGAGCAAGCAGGCCACAGCATGTGGAATGGTTAGGGGCGATCAGGCAGGCAGGGAGGCAGGCAGGTGAGCGGTTAGGAGCCAGCAGTCCCAGATTGCAAGAGGGATGTCTGGCTGCCGGTTTAGGCCCAAGGGGTCCCAGATTAGAGAGGGTGCAGGCCGGGCTGAGGGACACCCTGCCCCTGTGCACAAATTTTGTGCACAGGCCACTAGTTTAGTGATAACGCTGATAAGATGCTATAAGAACGTAGCCCTTGTGTACATCAATCAGCCTATGGTAAAACTGGCTTCATTATACGGCATTTCACTTAAAGTCACAGAACTTACTGACATTAAATAAAGACTTACTGTAATATAAGGGTTGTAGGTCTAAAGATTTTTTAAAAAATTACCAAGTCTTTGAAAATGCTGACATATATACAAAGAGAAAAAAAATAAGAAACTTGTACAAAGGATAGCAATACAAAAATATCAAGATTATGTGATAAGGTTCTAAGTTGCTCTGGCTTAACTAATGCTTCCTAAGACTCATCATGAATGTAGGATTCTCAATAGAAGTCTCAATGATTAAAACTTATATCAGTTGATACTGGAATTACCAACAGTATTGTACTTGTTCTACGCAGTGTTGAGAGAAAGCCTGTAATTTTGCTAAATTCTATTAAAATCCAGATATAATAGTTCAAAATTCTTATGCATGCCTATTTCATTTATCACCATCACTCCCTTTCAAGTTCTCAATTTAAAATTTCTCATGTGACCTTTATTGTTAAGAGTGTCAGCCACAAAACTATTTGAGTTATATTAAAGTTCTTTTCAAGAAAGGATAGTCGTCCTAACCGATTTGGCTCAATGGATAGAGCGTCGGCCTGTAGACTGAAGGGTCCCAGGTTCGATTCCGGTCAAGGGCATGTACCTCGGTTGTGGGCACATTCCCAGTAGGAGGTGTGCAGGAGGCAGCTGATCGATGTTTCTCTCTCATCGATGTTTCTAACTCTGCCTCCCTCTCCCTTCCTCTCTGTAAAAAAATCAATAAAATATATTTATAAAAAAAGAAAGGATAGTGAAAAAGAGGAGTGTCTGACTTCCTATTCCTGTGGCTGCCTTCTAGAACAGGAATTTCAGCATTTCCGAAGTCAACAGAGAAAATACTTGGTAAATACTAATGTCCATCATTAGGCTAAACCATAAATTATTTGTGTAGGTCAAAAAAGTTGATTATAGGCAATTTCACATCGCTCATCCTCCGTCAACCCATGTTAAGAAAAACTGTTCCCTTTGAGACTATAATCACTGTCAAGGGTTTTCCCCTTAACCCTCTCAATAAGTGTGTTTATGGGAATCATTATTCTCAGAACCAGAATTTAAGCAATTCATGTTTCCATTAAAATTCCAAAGTCATATAAGCAAAACCAAGAAGTGTTTTAACAGCCAAATTAGCAGCCAAATTAAAGAAGTAATATCAGAATTACCCCGTTCTAATTCAATTCCTGTCAGTCATATTTCTCTTCACAGAGCAGTAAGTTTTGGTGCTAATCTCACCTCCCACTGAGATTAGTCTCACTTTCAGAGCATCTTACCTGAAACTACCATAGACTATCAGGAGAATGGAAATCAGAAATGTAGACACTTGACTGGAATCCACCAGGGAATAGGCCCTAGAAAAATGAGAAAAAAAAATTAAATCACATGGCAGCAAGTTCTTACAGAATTTACAGTCTACAAACCTCACTAAGTTTTTATTTCATCTTTAATATAAAAAAGGTATAAATTAGCACTAACAAAATAACATTATTAAAATGAGATATGCTAGTTTTCACAGCTATTAGTTAATATGCACAGGATGTTGAGTATTAATGTAAAAATTCCATTCTGTATGACATACAGTACATCTTACATATCCATACCCAATTTAAAAACTACCATAATATCTACCTATTCTGTACCAATGATGAAAAGTCTCAGTGAGAAAACTTTTTTTTCTTTTTTTTCCTCTTCATTTTTTTATTGTTTATAGTATTACAACGAGTGTTAGATAGGTCTTCATTTTTCTCCCCCGACCCTCCCCCCTCCTCCCCTACCGCCCAGTGTCTTGTGTCCACTGAGTATACTCATATGCATGCATGCAAGTCCTTCAATTGATCCCTACCCACCCCCGCCAAACCTCCCCAGCCTTCCAGCTGCAGATCGACAGTCCATTCAATACTGTTCCACCTCTGTATCTGTTTATTTTCATCAATTTATAGTGGTCTTTATCATCCATAGATGAGTGAGGACATGTGGTATTTCAGTGAGAAAACTTTTATCAGTTTACACTTGAATTACCAATGGTATTATACTGGTGCTGAGGTAAGGCCTGTATCTCTCTCCTAAATTCTATTTCCATTTTTATAACTGCCTATTGGTTCTCTCCATCTGGGAGTCCTGCAGGAAGTTCTTCAAAGTTAACAGGTCCAAAACTAAAGTCATTCTTCTTTTTTTCATACCTTGTCCCCTCAAGGAATGGTAACATGATGCTCTCAGCTGTCAAAGCTAGAAATCTGTTGCATTCTTTTTTTAATCCTCACCCAAAGATATTTTTCCACTGATTTTTAGAAAGAATGGAATAGAGAGGGCAAGACAGAGAGAAATATCAATGTGAGAGAAACACATTGATTGGTTGCCTCCTCCACACACCCTGACCAAGGAGAAGCCTATAACTGAAGGATGTGCCCTAGACCGGATTTGAACCCGGGACCTTTTAAAAGTCCACAGGCCTATGTTCTATCCACTGAGCCAAACCAGCTAGGGCAGTTTGTTACATTATTGACACCCCTGATCTTAACTTCCACATGTAATGACAGTTTGGGTCCTGCAATTCCACGCCCCTAACTCCCCTACTTCTCTCAATCCTACGGCCAATTCCTTAGCTCCCTTCCATGGCTTGACTCTCAGAAATCTTGTTTGTAAGTCTGTCTCCAGGAGTTCACCTTCCCACTACCCATTCTTGTTTTGTTAGGGGTTTTCCTAAATAAAGTTGTTCCTTTTTCATTTAAGCAAATATTTAATGATGCCTCTGTGCCAAACACTCTGTTAGCCACTGGGGATATAGTAACAAGTAAGATTGTCTTGGTTCCTCCCTGAATGTCTTTTCTAAAGGAATAAAAAAATAAATTTCAGGCTGAGGAATTTAAAAACCAAATGTTCACAAAGCAAGTGAATATAATCATGGGAAGTGTTGTGAAAGGGAGAAGACAGTGCAGGACACGACAAGAAAGTGAGTGTAGAACTGCGGAGGCTGCTCTCCTTAGGGAAGATGAATGAGACACACACACACACACACACACACACACACACACACACACACACACACCCCCCCCCCCCCCCCCCCGACTTGGTGATGGATGGTTAACGGGACGAGGAAGGTTCCCAGGTTTCTGCTGAGCCGCAGGTGGATGGCTTGTATCATTTAGCAAAAAAAGGCAACATAGGAGGAGCAGGTTAAAAATTAGGTTTTTGATGATTGAGATGGCTGGATATCTGGGTTTACAGACCAGAAGCAGCCCTAAGCTATAGGATATATATTGGGAGCTCATCACCTTCTATTTAGTAACTGAAGCCATGGTGTGGGTAAGACTGCCTAGCAGCAGTGAGAAGAGGATCCAAGATAAAACCCTAAGAAACCTCCAAAACCTAAAGACCAGGCACAAGAAGAAGCTGCAAAGAAATCCAAAGAGAAACAGAGAAGGAGGAAGAAAACCCAGGATTGCAGGATGATGAGAGTTTCAAAGAGGCAGCAGGATTGGATGGTGTCTGAATTCAAACCCTTGATCTACCCCTTACTAAGATGGAACTAGTTACTTAACCTCTAAGGTCCAGCTTCATCTGTACAATGGGGATAATGACACCTATTTTAAAGAGCTGTTAAAGAATTAAAGGAATAATTCATACAGGAGCTGAATACTGTACATACTCAGCATTCATTGTTTGTAGTGGGAGAAGTCTCCTGTGCTGAAGACTACTGAGAAGTCAAGATGAAAACTGCAGTGTCCACTGGATTTATTTAATGTGTGTCACTGGTGACCTTAGCAGAAATAGTCTCAGTGAAGTGATGAAGGTCAGACTGGATTATCTCTAGATAATCACTTAAAAAAAAGTTTTTATTGATTTCAGAGAAAGAAGGGAGTGAGAGAGAGAGAAACATCAATGATGAGAGAGAATTATCAATTGGCTGCCTCCTGCATGCCCCTACTGGGGCTTGAGCTCAAAACTCGGGTATGTGCCCTGACTGGGAATCAAACCATGACCTCCTGCTTCATGGGATGATGCTCAACCACTGAGCAACACTGGCTGTGCAATAATCACTTTTATTCATTTCCTGTAGAGCATTCTCACCATGTCTTACACAAACAGCAAAATATTAAATACACAGATCTGGCCCCGGCTGGTGTGGCTCTGTTGGTCAAGCACTGTCCCATGCACCAAAAGGTTGCCAGTTCGATTCCTGGTGAGGGACATGCTCAGGTTGTGGGTTCAGTCCCTAATTGGAGTGCATGTGGAAGGCAACTGATAGATGTTTCTCCTTTCCTCTAAAAAATTTAAAAAAACAAACCACAACATATTTAAATACACGTCTTTTACAGTATAGCCTAGAGATCTTCCTGTATCAGTATGTGGAGAACTTTTTCTTTTTTCTTTATACATCCCCATAATATTCCATTGTGTGGATACACCACATTGCTTTTCTTTTAAAACAAATCCCTTTTAAATGGGCATTGTAGTATCCAAAAATTCCTTTACAAATGATTTTTTATAGAGACTTGTAAATTTACCTGCACTGCACACACAATGAAATGACACATCTGTGTAGAATAAAGTTCCTAAAATTGAGATCTGGATTCAAAAGGAAATGCACTTTGACAGATGTTGCCCAACTGCCTTCCAGAGAAGTTAAATCATTTTGCACTCTCACCAGTAATGGATAAGAGTCTTTTCTTTTCTTTTCTTTTCTTTTCTTCACTGTCTTCTCAACAGTGAGCATTGTGTAACTTTTGAATTTTTACCAGCCTGACAGATGAAAATTAGTATCTCAATATGGTTTTCATTTGCATTAATTAATCTTCTGATGTAATTAAAAATTAATTTAAGATTGAGCAGCTATTCTAATGATTAAGGGCTAGTAGGCATTTTGAAAAGCAATTAAAATTTTTTTCCAGACTCCAGAGCTATAGAAATATAAGCAGTTTTTGCCCTGAGGAACTTTTGCTGGTGTTTTTCTTGAATGACTTGGCTTTTAGGTACTCTCTGTATTCTGAGGCATTTGTCATTATCCTCCCAAGCTCACTGGCTTACAGTCTGATACTGGTGTTTATTGCTTATGCAACATCTCTCAAATCAGTGGAGAACCTGGACACTCGTCGCTTAAGACTTCTGAAAGTCTGAGCTGAATTTTTGTGAAACCAGCTCCTTCCACTTCACAGTCCTCTGCTGTGTTCTAGTCTGTGACTGACCATCTTGTAGCCACTGACTTTCTTCAGTCTGTTTTTCAAGGTGAGGGCTGACCATGTACAAATACCTTACGAAGAGGCTGCTTAAGGGCTACCAGGTCAGGTCTCTAGATGCTGGCTGGCAGTAAGCATGGTGCCCACTGCAGAACTAAATGCATGGTTTCAGGGGAAACCACTCATGTTTAATGGCTTCTTCTAGACTAAACAGATTTTTGGTTTTGTTTTCTTTTTCAAATAAATCTACACAAGGAAATCTGGTTAAAACTGACTCCTAATGTAAACTGTGCCAACTCTCACATAATTAGAAGTTTCATGGTATTATTTGAAATTTCATGTTTTCAATTCTAACTACCCTTACAGAAGTTTTATAAAAAGCTTTAAAAGTTACTTCTTAGAAAATACAGAACATGAATTAAAATTAATTTTTATTTTAAAATACTATCAATTTTCCTTTTTAAAAAATTCCAAAAATAATTAATGTTCATTGTAAAAAAAATTCAAATACCAGTACATGTACAAAGCAGAAGTACAAGGGCCTCCTCCCTCCTCTCTCTGCACGCCCATTCTCCGGTTATAGACACTGTTTACAACTGGAATATGCATCCTCCCATATAAACTGTGTGACAGAATGCATACACACTACAAAAACAAAGCTCACCTGTTCTTCCATAACTTGCTCTTTTCAAAGCTCAACACGTATCAGGAGCTATTCTTTTCTACTGCTTTACCTTACTGGCCTTTCACTATAAAATTAAGACATGAAAAACTTAACAATATAGAATGCACTCTTTTTTCTTTTTAATAAACAGAAACATTCTAGGTTCAATGAACATGAACATTGTCTAGTAATTCTCAATTCTGTATTAATAATAGCCTATCTTCCAATGTTTCTCACTTTTTCATCTAATTCACCCTTCTGAATTAGGAGGATAGATTGTGGTTCTTAATCTCAACAGAAACAAATGGACGCCTTTGTTCATGCTTCTCTTTTTAGCCAATTTAAGACTTAGGCGCTACCAAGTTTGGCTCACTGGATAGAGTGTGGGCCCTCGGACTGAAGGGTCCCCGGTTCAATTCTGGTCAAGGGCACATACCTAGGTTGCAGGCTCAATCCCAGGCTCTGGTTAGGGCACATAGAGGAGGCCACCAATTAATGTGCCTCTCTCACACTAATGTTTCTCTCTCTGTGTCTCTTCCCTTCCCTTCCACTCTCTCTGAAAATCAATGGAAAAATATGTTCAGGTGAGGATTAACAACAACCAACTATTTAGTGAAGACAGGGACATTTCTAGTGCCCTTTCACTAAAGGCAAACATGGAATCCCACAGGTGAAGATAAAGTGCACATCACGACACTGAACATTCAAACCCCCTGTGAAAATATCATTAGGAGGAACTGCATTTTGCACTTTCACAGATGTACTCCAACCACTCCTTTTAACCTACAGGGATTAGAAAACCATTGATCTTGTATATAATATTAAACTTTAAATGTGTATAAAAATTGTTTTTGAAAAAATAACAACTGCTTAACAATGTGAACATGTTAGCACATTTGTCATTAACATTGTACAGGTTAGAATATTTTGCTATCTTAAAATAACTTTATAATAGCTTTTCTATTAGCTTTTCTTTGGGAAAAATTTACCAGGGAACTTTCTGTCACTTAAAATTCTCAAAGATTAGGGATTTCTTAGCATAGATGTATTAGATTTTATGAATCACGAGTTGATTTCATTAGAAGTTGCCTGTATCAAGTTAAAGGAAAAATATGTACACTTTACTATCAAGTCTTTAAAAAGCCCTGGAGACAGAAAGATATATATCTCTATCTCTATCTCTATCTCTATCTCTATCTCTATCTCTCTAATACGCAAAGTGTCCCCTTGGGAGTTTGGGAGACTGGGAGTTTGATCGCTCGCTATGACATGTACTGACCACCAGGGGGCGACATGAAACGAAGAAAGACCCCAATCGGCCACGATCGCCAGCCAGGCCTAGGGACACTACCTGTGCACAAATTTCGTGCACTGGGCCTCTAGTTTATTATAAGCCCAATACAAGAAATTTGTGGCTGCATGGATCCCTCCCTCACAGTCATGTGTGGCTGCAGCCCTGGCTTTATCCCAGGACATCTGGAAGGATGTCCAGTCTAATTAGCATATTACGTTTTCATTACAGACTAGAGGCCTGGTGCACAAAAATTTGTGCACTCAGGGGGGTCCCTCAGCCCGGCCTATGCTCTCTCGCAGCCTAGGACCCCTCAGGGGATGTCTACCTGCTGGCTAGGGAGCGGGCCTAAGCTGGCAGTCAGTCATTTCTCTGGCAGCCCAGGAGCCCTTGGGGGATGTCCACTGGCAGCGAGGAGCAGGCCTAAGCTGCAGTCGGACATCCTTAGCGCTGCTGAGGAGGCAGGAGAGACTCCTGCTACCACCACTGTGCTGGCCGCTGTCGGCCTGGCTTTTGGCTGAACAGAGCTCCCCTGTGGGAGCTCACTGACCACCAGGGGGCAGCTCCTGCATTGATCATCTGCCCCCTGGTGGTCAGTGTGTATCATAGTAACCAGTCATTCTGCTGTTAGGGTCAATTTGCATATTTCCCTTTTATTATATAGGATGATAAGCCTAGGATGTACTTATAAACACAAGTTCTCCTTTTCACACTAGCTGTGTTAAAAATCTGCTGGGTTATACTGTGTATTTAATCAATAGAAAGAGATAATTACAAAAAGAGCAAAAGTAAAGTTTGAATAGAACATGAATTCAAATGAATTACAGAGCGATGCAGTCCAACAAGGCAGCCACTAGCCCCATGTGTTTATTTAAATTAAATTCAGTTCTTCAGTTACACTAGTTGAATTTTAAGTGTTCAATAGCTGGTGGCTACTGCGTTAGATAGTCAGATAAAGAACATTTTTTTAAATTTACAGTTTTCTTTCTTAAAAATATATTTTATTGATTTTTTACAGAGGGATAGAGAGTTAGAAACATCAATGAGAGAGAAACATCGATCAGCTGCCTCCTGCACACTTCCTACTGGGTATGTGCCCACAAACAAGGTACATGCCCTTGACCAGGATCGAACCTGGGACCCTTGAGTCTGCAGGCCAACACTCTATCCACTAAGCCAAACTGGTTAGGGTGATAAAGAACATTTCCATCACTGCAGAAAGTTCTAGTGACTGCACTGACACACATCTGTACACAGTAGATCCTTGAACAACACAGATTTGAACTGTGCATGTCCACATATACACCAGTATTTTTCATCAGTAAATATACAACTGACCATCTGTATCACATGGGTTGCAAATCTGTAGATTCAACCAACCATAGATCTTGGGAACCCACTATATATTGTATGTATGCATAGCTCTATGCTATTTTATATAAGGGACTTGAGCATCTGTGGATTTTGGTATCTTCAGGGGGTCCTGGAACCAATCCCCTGTGGATATTGATAAACAACTGAAGTCACATGCTAATTTTCCATTGCATGTTTGGCAGGGTGGGTGGGGTATCAGCCCCCCTAAGCCTTGTGTTATTCACAGGTCAACTGTAGGTAGATACCCATGTTGCATTTCAAAAACTGGAGTGCTGGGCTTTTATTGTTGGCCAACAGCAATAACATCTAACATTTTACTGAGCATTTATGCATTTTTACAACCATTCTATGAGATTAAAGTACTACATATCCACAATTCCTTATCCAAAAATATACCTTGAGAATAGATGTGTAGGGAGCGGCTCTAGGGTCAAGCCTCAGGCTGACCTGTGGCAGAGCCACAAACAAGTCCCAACCTGGAGGACAGAGCTCTCCTAGCATAATTAAGCCTGACCTTGTAGCTCCACCCGCCCCCCCAATTCCTTCCTAAGTAGCTAATGGGTTGTGGGAGGTCCAGCAAATGTTGCCAAAACAAGAACATTTGTATACTTGTTAATTTACCATTGTTTTAATCAGACTATAAAATAAAGCATTGGCTTGAGGCTGGGTCTTTTGTGTCCTCATCGAGGCACAGGAGATCTACTGAGCCCCAGCTGTATTCTCTTGTCTTTTTTTCAATCCTTCACCACCCCTCCTCAGGTTCACCCTTGGCTGTGCTGGCATGGCACATAGATGTTTCAGAATTTTTTGGATTTTACAAAGAATATACCCCTATTGTGGCCTGGAGTGATACTTTATAATCAAATAATAATATTTCTGTAGTGAAACATATGAATAGTCCCACTAAGGAAGATAAATAAAGATTATAAACAGTCTCTTATCAGTTTGTCACATTTGCTTCCAAATGAATGACAGGTACACTCTGAGTTTGCAGAGTGGTTGGTTTGGGGATTTGTGGACTTGTGTGATTATTATCATTTTTGAGATGAGAAGCGAGGTACAGTTCTGAACATAGAAAGCTTAACTCCAGAGTCTCCCAAAATGACTTCATCATCTGCCCCAAACTGGTTGACAAAGGGAGTCAGGAGGCTTTGATTCTTATCTTTTCTTATTTTTATTTTCAATATTTTTTATTCATTTTTAGAGAGAAAGAGCTTCAAAGCAGAGGGAGGAAGAGGGAATTGAGCCCGAAACTCAGGCTTGTGCCCTGACTGGAAACTGAACCCGCAACCAACTGAGCCACAACAGCCAGGACTTTGGTTCTATCTTTAATTACACCGTAACTAGCCAGTTGATCTTCTCAGAGCAAGTCTTGCTATCTTTCTGGTCTCTAGAAAATCCTCTGTTGGCCTAGATGAACATGGAGGCCCAATTAGCTTTTATCTTCAAGATTCTAGATTTTTACATTGTTTTTCTTCTAAATATAAAGATATTGCCAGAAATATTCTTTTACAAATAACTGTCTTTCATTTTGCTGATCACTGGTTTGTCATTAGCACTGACAAAGACGACAGTGTTCCCAGGCTACTGAAAACAGTAATTAATTTTCTTCTTTTAATCACCCAATATTTACAAACTTAAAAGTGATTTATGTAAAACCTACATTATACCAGCAGAGACAGATAAAGCTAAGCTATTATATGGTTAGAGTCTCTGGTTGGTTTAATCAACCCCGGGAAAATTTTTCTCTTGGGTTACTTTTTTTGAAATGTGGCCCGTTTAGGGTCCAACCCATGAGCTCTTTTTTTCTTTGCCAAATAGATTGTCCTATATTTGTTTATGCCCTTGGTCTCCTAAAGTAGGCTCACTTTTTAACTACTCCACATGCCCATAAAAATAAGCATATAGCTACCGTATTTTCCGGCATGTAAGATGATTGGGCGTATAAAACCACCCCCAACTTTTGAGAAGATTTTCCTGGGTTAAAAAGTCCGGACGGAGACCGTATGCAGCACAAAAAGGAGCCGACCAGAGACACTTGTGGTCTCCGTCTGGCTCCACTGAAATGAATGGAGTGCGGCCGTTTTTGAGCTCCTCCCACCGTATGCGGCAACTGCAGATTTTCCAGCTGGGCTTGGAAGTTTCAGCACCCGCCCTATAAGACAACACCCGGCGTATAAGACGACCCCGACTTTTGAGAAGATTTCCCTGGGTTAAAAAGTAGTCTTACACACTGGAAAATACAGTATTTAAAAAATGTCTAAAGGTTTTCACAGCTAATGATGATGGTGAGGAAGAGGTCTTTGCCTCTACCTCTCTCTCTTCTTTTCTTTGCCCAGACAAAAAAATTGAAGATTCATCAACACTTCAGAAGTAAACAGAGATCCTAACATTTCACTACAGGAATTAGGTCTGGGCTCTAGGGTAACACTAGAAGAAGGTAAGCAGGAAGGGAAAGGTATTCCCACCAAAAAAGAGTGGTTAAACTGGCCAATTTTAGAAAATCAAAGCCCAGCAATCTTATTTATTTCACAGCCTCTCTCTATCTACACAAAGCATCAACAGCAATGAGTCTTCTCTCAAGCTCTTCTACTGAGCTGTTTGTTGACAGATACTCTAAGTGCACATCAAAAACAGGAATGACACTACGCTCTGAAATAAAGGAATTCTTACTAAAATGCAAGAAGAAACTAAATACATGCATTTGAGACATGACAAAATCAGGTTAGCCAAATGTACTAACACAGACGTGAACACTTTGCTAAGTGATGTATTAGTACAGGTCAGCTGTTCAGCTGGAAAGTTTTATGTGGTCATCACAAAAACCACTAAGTCTTTACATTCCCCAACCCTTAATAGAACAGACACAAAGAGCTACCAGAAATTTCTCATATATATAAGATTATATTCTACACCCAAAGACTTTTAGAACCATGCTGGATTTTAGTAACTGCTCCAAAACTATCTATTTCTAGCTGCTATACCAGCAAGTGCTTATAACACATATCCTGCTAAAAATCATGCCAAACTGAAACACAGAGAGTACTGTTCTGCAATATTCTATGTGTCAGCCTTCCAGCTATACAATGAAAGCATTCTTGTCCACCCCACAGACGAAGCAATTACTATTCCAACTCTGCACAGACACTGCCCTAGACCAGCACTTTGCAAAATGTTTGGTCTTGGAACCATTTACACCCTTAAAATAGAAGACCCCTAAAAGCTTTTGTTCTTTTGGGTTAGAGGTATGATATTTATCACATCCTATATAATAAAAGGCTAATATGCAAATTGACCAAACAGAACAACCAGTCGCTATGACACGCACTGACCACCAGGGGCTGCCTCCTGGTGGTCAGTGGGCTCCCACAGGGGGAGCGCCATTCATCCAGAAGCCCTGAGCTGGGTCCATGGCTGGCAAGTGCAGCAGAACTCCTGCCTCCAGGACATCCCCTGAGGACATGCAAGAGGGTACAGGCCAGGCTGAGGGGGAACCCCCCCACCCCCTACCCATACATAATTTTGTGCGCTGGGCCTCCAGTTTGAAATAAAAGTATTTATTCACAAATTCATTTGAACGTAATAAAACGCTTGCCTGTGAACATAAAAAAACAATTTTAAAGGAAAGTATTTTCCAAATAAATACGAGAAATACTCTGAGATAAGGAGTGTTCCTTTACATTTTTTGCAAATATCTCTAACATCTGTCTAAAATAGAAGATAGCTTGATTCTCACATCTGCTTCTGCATCCAATCTGTTGCCATATGTTGTTTTGCTTGAACTCTAGTTGGGACAGGGTGGGGAATTAGCCTTATACAAATGGACAGTTGGAAAAAGGAGGGGCATTTTAGTAACCTTTTCAGATAATTGAGGATATTCTTTGATACTCCACTAAAATTCAACAAGTGATTAATTTCTTTTGTTTAAATATGTTTTATTGATTTTTTACAGAGAAGAAGGGAGAGGGATAGAGAGAAACATTGATGAGAGAGAAACATTGATGAGAGAGAAACATCGATCAGCTGCCTCCTGCATACCCCCTACTGGGGATGTGCCCACAACCGAGGTACATGCACTTCACCTGAATTGAACCTGGGTCCCTTCAGTCCACAGACTGATGCTTTATCCACTGAGCCAAACCAGTCAGGTCAAGTGGTTAATTTCTTAAAGGTTAATTGTAATATGGAATCTGAAACCATATCAGTGATTTTAAAAACCTATATTACATTTAAATTCAATACACTGTGCTGTACTTGGAATGGGTACCTATGGATGATTTTGTGAACTCACACTCTTTCAATTGGAAGATACTGGTTCACTGAGTTATGCAGCTATTCCAGATGTTGTCACATTTCATGATACAATATCTGAAAAAAACGCCACTTAATATCATTTCTGATGCTTATTATAATAAATTCAAATTTTCCCACAATCTAATTTTTACTTAAAAGCTCAAAGTTTATCATTGGCAAAAACAGGGGTTTTTTTTGCATTGAAGTGATAGGCTCACTTCATTCATTTCTGAGAAACTGTCAAGTGAGAATAACTCTAGTTTCTTGCCTAGTTATTCTTCAAGTAAAAATGGTATTCCAAGAAAAAGTAGCTATTGCAACTAGCATCTCAAATAACTGCACAAGTGACTTTCTCAAGAAAACCAATGGTACTTTAGCAGCAGAAAGCTTTAAAGTAAAGTGACCAGATTTTAACATTGGTAAAGCGGGACACCATTGACCGCTTGGCTGCCGAAAACCATATATTCCCTTCCCGTTCTCCCACTGTTCCCTAGCTTGTCGTGCATTCTTTCAAAAAATCAGAACTTTTTTAAAACGCCGCGGGATGCGGGACAAATTGTTAACAATCGGGACTGTTCCGCCAAAAGCAGGACGTCTGGTCACCTTACTTTAAAGGGAACTTTGTTTTATCATAAAAAATTTTGCTCAAGCCCTAGCCGGCTTGGCTTGGTGGATAGAGCATCGGCCTGTGGACTGAAGGGTCCAATCTCCGGGTTCGATTCCAGTTGGGGTCATATGCCTGGGTTGTGGGCTCAGTTCCCAGGGGAGGGATGTGCAGGAGGCAGCCAATCAATGATTCTCTCTCATCACTGATGTTTCTTTCTTTCTCTCACCCCTATTCTTCTCTGAAATCAATGAAATATCTAATATAATAAAAGAGTAATATGCAAATTGACCATCACCCGAGACACCTAAGCCATGTCCACCAGCCAAGCCACGCCCCCCAGCCTATCAGAGCAGCTGTATGCAAATTAACCCAGCCAAGATGGAGGCCAGCAGCTACGGAGCTAGAGCAAACCGGAGGCTTCCGTTGCAACTGCCTGCCTAGGCTGGCTGAGCCTCTGGTCACAGTAACAATGTTTCAATTATAGAAGCCATGGAGCTGAAACGAACAGGAGGTTTTGTTACCTGCCTAGGCCTCAGCTTAAAGCAACAGTGTTTCAATTATCTAAACTAATAAAAGCGTAATATTGAAATTGACCATTTCTTCAGGATGCCTAAGCCACGCCCACCAGCCAATCAGAGTGGCTGTATGCAAATTAACCCAGCCAAGATGGAGGCTGGCAGGGCAGCTCTGCACTGGGAGCCTCCGTGGCCGGCACAGCTGTGCCGGGTGTGTCAGCTCAGTAGGGGGAGGTTCCAGCCCGGGACCTCCTCGGGGCATCCAGGAGCACTGGTCCCGGGTCCGCTGCCTGGCTCCGCCCCCCCCCCCCCCCCGGGCCTCTGCGGGGCGAGCAGGAGCAGCCATTCTGGGTCTGCTGCCTGGCTCTGCCCCAGTGGCCTCCTTGGGGTGTCCAGGAGTGCCTGTCCTAGGTCTGCTGCCTGGCTCTGCCCCAGTGGCCTCCTTGGGGTGTCCAGGAGTGCCTGTCCTGGGTCCGCTGCATGGCTCCGCCCTGGGGGCCTCCTCGGGGGCGTGTGGGAGCACCCATCCAGGGTCCGCTGCCTTCGTCTGCCCCCCAGGGGCCTCCGCAGGGCATGCAGGAGCGTCTGCTGCTGCACAGTGTGGAGCATCCAAAGCCAGTGTTTGCTCAGCAGCAGGGCCCCACCCAGGGATCCTGCACCAGCGTCCGCCCCTGGCTCGCCACCCAGCTCTGAGCCAGGTGTGTCGCCTCAGCAGTGGGGGCCCACCAGGCGTGTGTGATTGTGGGCCCTCCGGCGGGAAACGTCCACGCCTGCACTCTCCAGCCCTCCCACCCCCCCAGTGCACGAACCCTGAAGAGGCTGTGGGCAGCCTGAAAATGGCCCTCAGCCCTTCTCACCCAGGCTGGCCAGGCATGCCAGCAGGTGGACATCTCCCCCCCCTCCCCCCGAGGTGTCCCAGACTGCAAGAGGGCACAGGCCGGGCTGAGGGATCCCCCCCGCCGAGTGCACAAATTTTTG
>PVJC01041637.1:0-15268 GCA_004026665.1 Murina feae
CTGCACCCCGAGTGCACAAATTTTTGCGCACTGGGCCCCTAGTTGTTCTATAAAAGCAATCACAAAAGAATGTGATATTCTTAGCATGTCAACTTTAAGAAATCTCCCTAATAACTTTTTTTGGTCTGACAAGGGAGGACTCAGGCTGGGGAAAGGCATGAAGAAAACTTCTGGGGTGCTGTTATAAATGTTCTATATCTAGATCTTGTTTTACATCTTGATATAAATTGCACATATCAGAATCACTGAGCTCTACAATTAGAATCAGTACACTTCACACACTGCACTATTTTTGGTATATTTAATCTCAATACAAAAGAAATAATTGCCCCATTAAATGACTTTTGCAACAGAAAAGGTTTGGGTTTATACATTTACCAGGGTTCTGAAAACTGTGGCCCAGAGTCCACATGCCTCTTTTATCAGTGAGGTTTTACTGGAACAGCCAGACTGCTTCCACACTGAGCTGCAGGCTGAGTAGCTGTGATGAAGACCTACTAAGATCCTGTAAGAAAAGGCTTGCCAACCCTAGACCTAAACTGTCCCTTTTTATGATAGTTCAAATCGACCTCACCTAAATAAGTAACAAGGAAATTCATAAGACAGCTCAATAAATTAATTAGTTAACTGTAATCAGGCATTTCATAAAATTCTAGCATGGGGGATGGCAGCATTCTTTTGCCTTGAATTTTGATTACCATATTTTCCAGCGTATAAGACGACTTTTTAACCCAGAAAAATTTCAAAAATCTTCTCAAATAACCAGAAAGCTAGTGAGAGAAGTGACCCAACTACCTCCTCTACTTTCTCCCTCTACCATTTCTACCATTTCAGCAGTTTTGTCTTGACTTTTGAGAAGATTTTCCTGGGTTAAAAAGTTGTCTTATACACCAGAAAATATGGTACTTGGGAGAATTATGGGTTTAGTGGCACAGGTCACAAACTGGGACTTTATTTGGCCTTACACATGTTAATTTTTAAAATATATTTCATTGATTTTTTACAGAGAGGAAGGGAGAGGGACAGAGAGTCAGAAACATCCATGTGAGAGAAACATCGATCAGCCGCCTCCTACTGGGGATGTGCCCGCAACCAAGGTACATGCCCTTGACCAGAATCAAACCTGGGACCCTTCAGTCCACAGGCTGATGCTCTATCCATTCAGCCAAATCAGTTAGGGCTGTTAATATCTTTTAATTTGGTGTTAATATTTTAAAAAATAGAAGTGTCCACTTAAAAAAACAAAAAACAAACCACAATCAATGTCTGGCTGGTGTTGCTTAGTGGTTGAGCATTGACCCGGAACCAAGAGGTCTCTGGTTAGATTCCCGGTCAGGGCATATGCCCAGCTTGTGGGCTTAATCCCCAGTAGGGGTGCCTGCGGGAGGCAACTGATCAATGATTCTCTCTCATTATTGATGTTTCTACCACTCTTTCCTTCTCCTCTCCCCTCTCTGAAATCAATAAAAACATTTTTAAAATAACAATCATGATTTTGGCTGTTCATACAAGGAAAAGAAGATGGAGCAACTTTGGAACCATATTCCTACAAGGCAACAATGAGCTAAAGTGACTCCTACAACACTGAGGCTAAGCTTCAGTTAACACTTCACCTGTGCTTTCACTGTTGGCTTTTCTTATATCAGAGCTGGAGGACATGAAATATTGCTTCTAATAGTGCCTACATGAAAAGTAGCAAAACAAAAGACAGCAGTGGGGAGGGAGTTAGGTGTTCCTAACATTTAGCTCACTTGTTACCTGACTGTCATGGCCATGCAAGCTTACAACTTCAGGTTTAAGCAATGGCCTCTAAGAAAATGTTAGACAAAAATCAGAGATGCGGAAAGGCAATAATTAACTCGATACTTGCAAACATCAAGTGACAGGGCTCTCCCTATATCTTCCAAAGTGGTCCTATTCCTAACTTGCATAATTTTGCTTCTTATAAAGCTTCTATGAGTCTATATTTATTTCAAAATAAAGTGTTTTAAGAAATAGCATTTCCTTGCCCTAATTAGAAATCTGTCTTCCTTACGGTACCTTAATTGGTACTCAACCATATATGACAAGTTTAATCCCTCTTCCACCAGAAAGTTCTTCCATTATCTACAACTTTCTTGCCCACATCCCCACCTAGAGTCTCCTTTCTCAAGGATTCTGTTGTCCTATAGAATATTCATTCAATCAGCAAAAATTCATTGAGCACCCACCATAGTATGGTGTGTTCTAGACTCTGGGGTTATAAGAGTGAACCATGTTCTTGACTTGTGGACCCAACACTAAATTTTGCCTAATAATGTAACGTAAGTGATCATTAGACTTTCCAGTGGCCATATCAAATTGCTAATTTTATTACACTTCTAATCCACTGCATTCCCAAATTCTTCCTCTTATACATTGTTCAGACATATACTCAAGCAACTAGGTTACTGAATCTAAATTTCTTTATGGTCGTCCTTGCTAAATGTTAATTTTTGGAATCTGCCCTTCAGTCTGTCAAGAACTTCTAGAATGCCTGTTTCTTTTCTACCTTATCGCACACTCTATCCCTTCTAGTTTCTTGTTGTCTATAAATCTGACCAATATACCTCTCTGAATCGTCTGAATCGGTCACTAAACTGTTTAACAGAACAGTACTGAGGTCACTGAGAACCTATGGCAGCTGTTACTAGCATGCACCATGTACACGTGGACTCATTTTTCACTGCTCCATGGCTTCCCTCACTCAACAAGCTATGAGTCATCTGACTGTATTGTCATGTCTACATCTGTCCACCAAAATATTATTTTGTTTAGGTCAAACACCTTCCCAAAATTCAGATCTAATATAATAGAAGAGTAATATGCAAATTTACAATCACCTGAGACACCTACACCACGCCCACCAGCCAAGCCACACCTCCCAGCCAATCAGAGTGGTTGTATGCAAATTAACCCAGCCAAGACAGAGGCCGGCAGGGCAGCTCTGCACTGGGAGCCTCCATGGCTGGCACAGCTGTGTCGGGTGTGTCAGCTCAGTGGGGGTGGGGGGTCCGGCCTGGGACCTCCTTGGGGTATCCAGGAGCACCCGTCCTGGGTCCGCTGCCTGGCTCCACCCCGGGGGCCTCCTTGGGGGTGTGTGGGAGCATCCGTCCAGGGTCTGCTTGCCTTCATCTGCCCCCTGGGGGCCTCCGCAGGGCGTGCGGGAGTGTCTGCTGCACAGTGCAGAGCATCCGAAGCCAGTCCGCTGCCCGGCTCCACCCCGGGTGTGTTTGCTCAGCAGCAGGGCCCCACTGAGGGATCCTGCATCAGCATCCTCACCTGGCTTGCCACCCAGTTCTGCGCCAGGTGTGTCCCCTCAGCGGTGGGGGTCCACCAGGTGTGTGCGATCATGGACCCTCCAGTGGGAAACGTCCAGGCCTGCACTCATCAGCCCTCCCACCCCCAGCGCATAAACCTGAAGGGGCTGTGGGCAGCCTGAAAATGGCCCTCAGCCCCTCACCCAGGCTGCCCAGGAACACCAGCAGGTGGACATCCCCCCCGAGGTGTCCCAGACTGCAAGAGGGCACAGGTTGGGCTGAGGGATCCCCCCCACCCCCGAGTGCACAAATTTTTGTGCACTGGGCCCCTAGTATAATATAATCATCAATTTTCCCTAATTATCTTGGGGGGAAACATTTTTTAAACAATGTAAAACTCTGACCAATGTTGCTAAGTGTCAGTCCATGAACCAAAGCATCTTGGGTTCAATTCCTAGTCAAGGGCACATACCTAGATTGCAATGCGCTTCCTGACCCCAGTCGGAATGTGTGCGGGAGGCAACCAGTCGATGTGCCTCTCTCACATTGATGTTGTTGTTTTCTTTTCTCTCTTTCCCCTCCTTTCCTTCCTTCCATTGAAAAGCAATGGAAAAAAGATCCTGTTTTATCCCAAGGATAAACACACTGCACAAAATATGAGATGACAACAGTTAAAAGGGATGAACAACTGAAGGAGGATACATTATGATGCAGCTTCCATATAAACCAGAAAGCTTTATAAAAAACCAGAAGCACAAAGATTCATGCAATAGGCCTTCCCTCCCCTGGCTGCTGGCACAGGTTTTTAGTCAGGCAACCGGACCCAGGCCTTTGGTCCAGCCACAGCAGAAAAGCCAAGCCTCCTCAGTCTTCAGTCTTCAGTCTTCAGTCAGAGCCTTCAGTCTTCACTCCAGGCCTGTGTATGCAAATTAACCACCGCCATTTTGTTGGGTTAATTTGTATAGTTGCTCTGATTGGTTGGTGGGCATAGCGAAGTGACACCAATTTAGATATTTCTCTTTTATTAGTGTAGATACTAGACATACATTTTATTAAGAAGAAAACAGTTTATGGGAAGGTACCATTATTTTAAAAAGAAATGCTCTTCTATTAATTATATGAACCTTGGTACACACTTTATCTTTGACCAGTGTATAGTTGAACACAGTTAGTAAATTTTATCATGGGGAATTGTTTTCTGTTGTTAAAGCCAAACAATTTTTTTTTTTTTTTTTTTTTTTGCCAACCAAAAGCTTCTTGCCTCCAATAGAGTCACTGGTAGTTATTTTAAAAAATAAAAATGTCCTAAAATTTCCATAAGTATATTTGTACTTTATAAACTCTACCATTCATACTAGAAAATCAGGTAGAAATCACTTATTAAGATACTGATATATGTGAATAAAGCATAACACAAATTAATGTTTAACACTTGGAATTGAGATACAAACAAATAGATAATTCATGAATATGATAATGATTATTGTCTGGCACAAAATCTGAAAGCATTTTTAATACTTTAAATAAATTTTAAATTTTATGTAACCTTTCAGAGTATCATTTTCAAGCAGCTCTACTTTTGAGAATTAACATTCAGCAAAAGTTATTATATGGACACGACCTGGGATTCTTGACAATTTGGCAAAAGCTAAGAATAGAGTTGATTTTTCCTCCACTAAGAAAAAGTTAACCAATAACAATATGCACAAGTTTACATGAGGTATGTATAACTAAGAAAATAAAATATCAAAATACTTAAGACCTATTTATGTAGAGAAGTGTTGTTATATGTTTCTTAAAAGTTATGTTCATTAAAACCAAATTTTTACTATTTGTACCTTTTATCCTAGTAGCTGTTAAATCTACCTTGAAAGTAATAAAATTAGATTAACTGAAAAATATTCTAAATTTGCTATTCTTCACTAAACTCCCAAAGCAAACTGCAATAGTCTTATTTCAGTGCTAAGGTAAACCCTGTTTTACATCAGACTTGAAACTTACAAGGTTTTTATTTTATTCAGCGAAAATGTCTTAAACACAAGCATTTATGAGGAGTGGACTTGCTAGTACATCCTATCATGCTATGTCCTATTTGCTATAGTTCTTTTGCTCTCAAAATTTAGTTAAAATTGGAGCATGTTAATCTTCAGAGAAATGTCTTCCTCTCCAAATTGCTTACCTGAATATATTTCCCTGGGTTTCATCATTTAAAATATGTGCAACATGCTTGGAGGAATCCCTGCCTGTTCTGACAGTAACATCAATGGGCCTAGGAGCATTTCCAATGGCCATCTGAAGATAAACATCATTAGCCTAGAAAGAAAGATTAAGGAGAGATCAGAAAGGCAGCAATAACATATTGGTCCAAATTTTGATATCAAATATTTTACAGGTCTTTATGATGTAATTTTTATCCATCTTTTAAGCATGTTGAAAATATTACCATTCCCCTTACTAAAAAAAAATTAATTAATTAAAATATGGATGACAGATTGCCCAGGACCAACAAAAGTCCATGGAAAAATAGAAACCAAAGCTAGCCTTGTGAGTAAAAAGACAAACATTCCTCTGTAGCCTCTGTGCACTGAAAATTAAAGCATTTCGATCTGGGATTACTAGGTAGCTAATTTGATGTACTGACAGAAACCCTAGTGTGGATCTCCTTTCCACCTAGTCTTCTCCCTGGGTGGTCACACAGAAGACAGAGCTTGACTAGTTTTCCATAATCCAACCTGAAACCATGCTCACTCCCAGAACAGCAGTCAGATCTCTGAAGCAATGGGCCTCTGCACATGGGGACTATGACATAAAGCCCATGGCAGATGTGTAAACAAAGATTAATTTCTGGCCCTGGAATCAACTAGCTAAAGGATGAGATCAATTCACTTTGGCCCCCACACCTTCCACTTGCCAGGAACCTTAAAACGAAAGCTATAAAATGTAAAGACAGAAACCAATGAAGACAAATGGCTCCTTTTCTAAACCAAGTCTGGCAACTTGTGAGGAAGGAAAAGAGGAAGAAAAACAAAGTAGAAAACAAATGAATTTCTAAAGGACCCTCAGGGTCCCAGAGAAGCCTATAGCCAGGCCTCAGAAGATTTTAATTTAAAAATCAAACACTGCCCTGGCTGCTTTTTCTCAGTGTTTAGAGTGTCGACCTGAGGACTGAAGGGTAATGGGTTTGATTCCAGGCAAGGACACATACCTGGGTTGCAGACTCGATCCCCAGCCCTGGTGAGGAAACATACAGGAGAAAACCAGTTGATGTGTCTCTCTCACATCGATGTTTCTCTTTCTCCTTGTCTCTCCTCCCCTTCCTTCCAATCTCTCTAGAAAATCGATGGAAAAAAATATTCTTCTGTGAGGATTAACCAAGGGGGGAAAAAATCAGCTATGTGATTGATATACAGAATTGGTTTTTAAAAAACAACAAGCAGGTACTACTCAATAGCTCTACTCAATTTTTTAAGCTTAATTTTAAAAGGCCATATACACATTTTTATCACATATTTTCATATATCTATATATGTAAATTTTAACACTGGACATTTAGTGATAATATTTCAAATATTTAAATTCCCTAAATTCCAAAGAAAACTGTCCAAATAGGTTATTAAGTTTTTTGGTCCTTCCTGTAGTTTATACAAAATAAACTTTCACCTGATTCTCATATATAAGAACTAGAAAAACTGTGCACGAAATTTGAGCACTTGGGGGGAAAGGGTGTCCCGCCTTAGCCCAGGTTGTGAGAAGGCGCAGGCCAGGCTGAGGGACCCCACCAGTGCACAATCGGGGCCCCAGAAGGGACGTGGGAGGGCGCCAGCGTGTATCTGGCCCATCTGGCTCTGACCCCATCAGTCAAACCCCAGCAGTAAGCTAACCTAACAGTCAAAGCATCTGCCCCCTGCTGGTCAGTGCACATCACAGCAACTGGTTGACCGGTTGACTGTCTGCCCCCTCATGGTCAGTGCACATCATAGTGAGTGGTTGAGCAGCCTTAGCATATCATTAGCATAGTACACTTTGATTGGTTGAACGGACAACTGGAGGACCAGACACTTAGCATATTAGGCTTTTATTATATAGGATAAAAAATAAAACAAGAGGAAAGGCGAGTGGTATGGATTCTTTCTGCAGTGATAGTGACCTATCCACTTATTACAATGCTGTCCTTAGTAAGCAGCATACAACTAACAGAACTATCCAAGAATAAAGTTTATAGCCATAAAACAAAAACATTTTCTTTGATTAAATCAACCTGCTCTTCTGTAGAGGGAATAAATACAATAGTTAGCCTCATTAGCTTGAGGCTCAGATCATGGAGCCCACCCAGTCCCAAGAAGGCCAGCAGTCCTTTCTCGTGAATACAGATACTCAGAGCATAGAAATAAGCAATGTCATTCCCACTTTGCTGTCAGGGCCTGTCTCCTATTCTGGTCCTGTCACTGTAACTCCTCCGCTGAAATTCTTCCTGCTACTTCCTGGAAGCACAGCCACCCAAAGCCCCAGGAACTAAATTGTCTGGCATCCGGTCAAGAACTCAAGGGCAGCTTTATCCTAGAAAAAAAGTGCTAGCAGAGGTCATTGTGTCTTTGCTGAGATCTGCCTGCCACAGTATCAACAAGCAGTCTCCATCAACCTGGCTCACACTATTTGCCTGGCCCTGGTGACTGCCTGAGACCCCAGCCCCACCCAAGCTATTTGCAGTGGCTTTTCCATATGAATGGCCTATGCTGGTTCAGGCTTCAGACTTTCCTAAAATCTCTCTAACTATTAACAGCTGGCCTCAGCATGATCCATACCTCCTATTAAGTGATCCTAGGCCTGGCTCTAGCATCAGCCTGCCTTGGTTCACAGCTTGGCCACCTTGGGCACCTCCAAGCCCAACACAAGTAGCAGTCATGTGAAGATCACTCTGTAGCTTGTGCTGGGTGGCCTGGCCCCAAGTGGGGCACAAGCAATAGCTGACTTTGCACTTCCCAAAAAGCTGTAGAGCCAGTGCACCTGGTGGTCAGCTAAGACCATGCCAGATTACAACCCTATCACATCCATAAATAACACACTCAAGGGGCAGACTCAGTGACCACCAAAGCCCCAATGAAGCAAGCCCTGCTCCATAGCATTGGTTCCTGCACAGCAACTCTTCTGTTTATAATTACAGCTGATTCACACAGGCAATTTGCCTGGGAGTCAATCCCTCCCAAGGAGGACAACAGCAATCAAGGCTCAACTACAACAGGACAGAGCACACAGGCCATACAAAAACATACCTAAAGCGCCCATCTCAGCTGACTGGGGAGGCTGAGCCACTGGGTTCTACAGGACACTTACTACATAAGGCCACTCTATTAATTCCAGGAGACATAACACTTCTACCTAATATATAGAATCAAGCACAGCAAACCAGTTAAAATGCAGAGGCAAAGAAACATGTCATAAATGAAAGAACAGAAGAAATCTCCAGAAAAAGAGCTAAATAAAATGGAAGCAAGCAAACTACCAGATACATATTTCAAAATAATGGACATAAGGATGCTCAATGATTTTAATGAGAACTCCAAGGAACTTAGTGAGAATATCAGTGACATAAAAAAGGACCAGTTAGAAATGAAGGATACACTAACTGAAATGAAGAATAATTTACAGAGAATCAACAGTAGAGTAGAAGATGCTGAAAATCAAATAGGTGATTTGGAATATGATGATTCAAAAAATCCAATCAGAACAGCAAAAAGAAAAAAGAATACAAAAATATGAAGATAGTGTAAGGAGCCTCTGAAAAATTTCAAGCATACCAACATTCAAATTATGGGGGTGCCAGAAAAAGAAGAGAAACATCAATGTGAGAGAGATACATCCATTGGTTGCCTCCTGCATGTGCCCTGCAAGAAAGAAATTGAAAACCTATTTCAAAAAATAATAACAGAAAACTTCCCTTTCCTGCTGAAGCACAGAAAGTCCCAAACAAAATGAACTGAAACAGGCTCACACCAAGACACATTATAATTAAAATGCCTAAGGTTAAAAACAGAGAGAGAATCTCAAAAGCAGCAAGAGAAAAGTAATTACCTACAAGGGAGCACTGATGACTGTGGGCTGATTTCTCAATAGAAACTTCATAGGACAGAAGGGAGTGGCAAGAAATATTTAAAGTGATGAAAAGCAAGAACTTACAATCAAAATTACTCTACCCAGAAAAGCTATCATTTAGAATTGAAGGTCAGATAGAGAGCTTCACATCTAATCTAATAAAAGCATAATATTAAAATTGACTGTTTCTTCGGGATGCCTAAGCCACGCCCACCAGCCAATCAGAGTGACTGTATGCAAATTAGCCCAGCCAAGATGGCGGAGGCCGAAGCACTCGGAGAAGCCGCACACCAGGGTCCAGTAGGGCAAACGGAAGACCTCTGCCCCGGGATCCAGGTGGCAGCCGCTGGGTGGGAGGCGTGAGCTGGCCTGTGGCCGCAATCCAGGCCACAGCCGTGGGGCGGAAGGAGCAGGCCGGGAGCAGCCAGCTGGCCCCTTGGCTGCAGCCTGGGAATCGATCCATCGATCAGTCGCGGGGCACACACACGGAAGCTAAGCCAGCCCCGTCTCCTGTGAGAGGCCCCTTCTCCCTTCACAGCTGGGGTGAACTCACGGGAGCCAGGAGACAGAGAGATGGGCAGGGGGGTCAGAGGGAGCAGCAGCCAGGGAGAGTTTGGGGGGAAGTAACCAGGTGGGAGATGGGTGGAATAGGATGGAGGGAAGAACTTTATAAAAGAGTCAGTGGACAGCAGAGTTAAAAAAAAGAGGATGTATGAGTGAACTGTAGGGCCTATAATGAAAACCAAGTATAGTTGTATACTGGGGACAGATTTTAAAAGTAGAAGTCAGAAAAGAAGAAAAGAAAAATGATAGTGGATAATTAGGCAGGTAGATAGATAGGTATTAAAATAGTGGAAGTAAGTAGAGAAGAATGTATGGCAAAGGTAGGATGAGAGAAAAAGAGGGAGGGAAGAAAAATTATAAAGAGGGAGCTGGTAGAGCTTAAAAGCAGAATGGGAAGAAGGAAGGAACGGGGGAGGGAGCAAAGCAGGTCAGAAGGAGGAAGTGAAGAAGAAATTAAGGTGGGAAGGAAGGAAAAGGGGAGGGTGGGCAGGGGTAAAGATAAAGGAAAGAAGGAATGTGGGAAGGGAAGGAGGGTAGTAGAAAAATGGGAAGAATGATGATGGACCAGAAGTAGGAAATAATGAGGAAAGAAAGGTTTATAAATGATGAGTCAGTAGGAAAAGTGTTACATAAAGGAGAAAAATTGTGTGAGATGAAGAAGCCAATAAGGAAGTCAAATACAATTGTGCGTGAAGGGGATAAGATTAAAAAAGAAAGTTAATAGGGGTGACCAGGCCAGCAGAGGAGGGCAGTTAGGGGATCAGGCAGGCAGGCAGGTAGGCAGAGTGGGGCAGGCAGGCAGGCAGGCAAGTTAGCGGTTAAGAACCAGAGGTCCTAGATTGTGAGAGTCCCCAAAAACTCCATATTGGAGAGGGTTCAGGTTGGGCTGAGGGAGCCCCACCCCCCCCACCCCTGTGCATGAATTTCATTCACTGGGCCCCTAGTACAAAAATAAAAAGCAAAAGGAGTTCATCACCACTAAGCCAGTATTACATTAAATGTTGAAGGTTCTGAAAAAATAAGGAGAAGGAGAAGAAAATATTAAAATAAATACATATCTATTTCCCTAGCCAGTTTGGCTCAGTGGATAGAGTATGGGCCTATGGACTGAAGGGTCCCAGGTTTGATTCTGGTCAAGGGCATGTACCTTAGTTACAGGCTCAATCTCAGGGCCTGGTCAGGGCACATGCAGGAGGCAACCAATGGATGTATTGCTCTCACATTGATGTTTCTCTCTTTCTGTCTCTCCCCCCTTCCTTCCACTTTGTCTAAAAGACAAATAAATGGGGGAAAAATTCTTGGGTGAGGGTTAACAATAAATAAATAACTATCAACAATTGAATCTAAAAATTAAATAAATGAAGAAGGATCTAATAAACAAAATAAACTGATGAATAAGATGTAACCAGAGGCATGGAAACATGAAACAGACTGACGAATCTTAGAGGGAAGCGGAGGAGGAAGAAGGGGAAGAGATTTACCAAAGAACTTATGCACATATATGTATTAGCCATGGACATAGAAAATAAATAGGGTGTAGAAGGCTTGGGGTAGAGCGGGATCCAGGTAAAGAGAGCAAAGTGGAGAACAAAATGGGCACATCTTTAATACTCTCAACAATAAAGAGTAAAAAATAAAAAGGAAAAAGAAAGAAAAACGCATAACTAATTTTAGAAGCTACTGTATAGTTACAGACTGCATGTATTCTAATTTTATATATTCTATTTTTTAAAATATATTTTTTATTGATTTCAGAAAGGAAGGAAGAGGGAGAGAGAGATTTGGAAACATCATTGATGAGAGAGAATTATTGATCAGCTGCCTCCTGCACACCCCCCACTGGGGACTGAGTCTGCAACATGGGAATTGAACTGTGATCTCCTGGTTCTTAGATCAATGCTCAATCACTGAGCTAAACCAGCTGGGCTATGTATTCTACTTTTTAAAATCAGTTAATAGAAGCATTTTTTAGAAACCTCACCTTTCTTCGTAGTTTTCTGAAAAGGGGTCTGAGATAGCACTCAGGCTGTTTCTGAGTAGCACTGTTCAGTATACCCTGTACATGGCACTTCACATGGTCTTTGGCATTCAATTCTTTAGCTCAAACACCAGGAAGGAAATGTTGAAAGAATTGGTAAAATTAGACTACATTGCCACCTAGTGGTTAAACAAGTTTAAAATTCCTTAACACAAAAACCAGTATATTTTCATCCTTAATTTAGCAACTGATTATAATATCATCCACTAATACTTAATGAATGAGCTATACCTACTTATTCTGTCATATGTTTTGAAGTAGCACATTTAGCAATTCACAAACTTTCCTGTTCTATATATACTCCTAGCTCAAAGATAATCCATTTTCCCCTTAAAAGAATCACCAAATTACATGAATAACTATTTGATAGAAATAAACTTTTACTTTTATTTCTATTACATAAAATTTACCCCACCTAGATTATCAGCCATCATATTATATGTTCTGTGATATTTAATAAATCCCCCAAGTATGTTGTTATAATAGTACTTGGACTTTCTACTTTTGCAGTAGAGACAATAATTCAGTTAAAAATTCCCACTAAAGCACATAACTGAAAGAGAAGGAAAGAAAAGAACAGAAATAAAATAAACTATTACCCATACCCATCCCTGAAAAGTACTGCAGTGCCCCTTGGGTTTGCCAATATAAAGGGCATCCTTCTAGAGGCAGGTAAACCATGAAGGCCACATAGAACATGTCCCCCTAGTGGCATTCCCTGTGTAAGGAGAGGTTGTCATTCTAGGAGAAAATCCTATTTCATAACTAGTTCCCATGCCCTATGTATTTCCCTTTGATTTCCTCAATAAATTCAGAACCTTTTTTATATTTATTGTTGAGATTATTATAGGTGCTTGTTCTTCTCCTCCAGTTCCCCTTTACCCGGTTCCCACCCCACCCTAGGCTCTTGCCACCCTATTGTCTGTGTTCATAGGTACTGCATACATGCATATAAGATCTTTGCCCAATACCATCCCACACCCACCTACATCCCCTCCCTCTGAGAATCGTCAGTCTGTTCCATTTCTATGCCCCTGATTCTATTCCTTCACCAGTTTATTCTGTTCATCAGATTTTTTATTCATTTGATTTTTAGATTCACTTGTTGATACATATGTACTTGCTGTCACTTTGTTGTTCATAATTTTTTATCTTTACCTTTATCTTCTTCATCTTCTTAATGAATACCCTTCAGCATTTCATATAATACTGGCTTGGTGGTGATGAACTCCTTTAGCTTTTTCTTGTCTGTGAAGCTCTTTATCTGACCTTCAATTCTAAATGATAGCTTTGCTGGGTAGAGTAATCTTGGTTGTAGGTTCTTGCTATTCATCACTTTGTATATTTCTTACCACTTCCTTCTGGCCTGCATAGTTTCTGTTGAGAAAGCAACTGACAGTCGTATGGGCATTCCCTTGTAGGTAACTAACTATTTTTTTCTTGTTGCTTTTAAGATTCACTCACTCTTTGTCTTTTGCCCTTGGCCTTTTAATTTATGTGTCTTGGTGTGGTTCTCTTTGGACTCCTCTTGTTTGGGGTTCTCTGTGCTTCCTAGACTTGTAAGTCTATTTCTTTCACCAGGTATGGGAAGGTTTCTGTTATTATTTCTTCAAATAGGTTTTCAATATCTTGATCTCTCTCTTCTTCTGGCACCCCCATAATTTGGATGTTGGCACACTTGAAGTTGTCCCAGAAGCTCCTTACACTATCTTCATTGTTTTTTGGATTCTTTTTTATTTTTGCTCTTCAGGTTGGGTATTTTTTGCTTCCTCATATTTCAAATAATTTACTTGATTCTTGGGATCCTCTACTCTACCGTTGAATCTCTGTATATTATTATTATGTTGTATTATTTTGAAACTTTTATTTCTTAATGTATGCATATTTTCAAAAAATAATTTTCATTGATTTCAGAAAGGAAGGGAGAAGAAGAGAGAGATAGAAATATCAGTGATGAGAGAAAAATCATTGATCAGCTGCCTTCTTCACACCCCCCACTAGGGATCTAACCCACAACCAGGGCATGTGCCCTGACCAGAAAAGGAATCATGACTTCCTGGTTCATAAGTTGACACTCAACCACTGAGCCACAGTGGCCAGGCATTAGTATCCATATTTTAAACTTAAAAAAAAAAGGGAAGCTTGTGAAGTTTAGAATCCTTTGTGTAATCATCTACAAAAGATGATCAGATGTAAAATTTTTATAAGTATATCTAAACTAATAAAAGCGAAATAGTAAAATTAACCGTTTCTCCGAGAGAGGGTAAGCCATGCCCACCAGCCAATCAGAGCGGCTGTATGCAAATTAGCCCAGCCAACATGGAGGCCGCCACTCACGGACCTGAGTAAACAGCCCTTTCCATTGCGGCAGGAGCGAAAGTGAAGCTGCGCCTGCTCCACTTAAACTGGCTCTAGCGAAACACAGATTTGAAACAATATAACAATCATAGAATCCTCGGGAGCTGAAGGACACAGCAGACCGGGCCTAACCAGTAAAAGTAACAATTGTTTCATTATAGACGCTGCGAGGTGAGGCAGAGGAGGCTTCCTTAGTTAGTAGGCCGCCTTAAAGGAACAGTGTATCAATTATAGAAGATAAACAAATCCCCAGGCCTTAAAGGAACAGCATCAATTATAGGAGATAAACCCCGGCCGGAAACCTGCGTCCAGCCAGCCTTGCTGGGACATTGGGTCAATAGGAGCTGTGGGCAGCCTTAAAGCCCCTCACCCAGGCTGGTCAGGCACGCCAGCAGGTGGACATCCCCCGAGGGGTCCCATACTGCGAGAGGGCACAGGCCGGGCTGAGGGACCTCCCAAGTGCACAGAGCAGCTGCAGGGCGGGACAGCGTAGGACCCAGGACCCGTGAGAGGGGAAAGAGGCAGCAGGGTTGCCGGGCACCGGGTAAGAGGCGGCAGGGGGTCGGCGGCCTGCTTGGTGGGCTTCCCAGGCCCTTTGCAGGGCATCAGGGAGCGGGAAAAAGGTGGCAGGGGGTCGGTGGCCTGCTTGGTGGGCTTCCCAGGCCCTTGGAGGGGCATCGGGGAGCGGGAAAGAGGTGGCAGGGGGTCGGCAGCCTGCTAGGCAGCTGTCCAGGCCCTGGAGGGGCATCGGGGAGCAGGAAAGAGGCAGCAGGGGGTCAGTGGCCTGCTTGGAGGGCTTCCCAGGCCCCTTGCAGGGCACCAGGAAGTGGGAAAGCAAGGTGGCGGGCCGGGGAGTGGGAAATAGGCAGCGGGGGGTCAGTGGCCTGCTTGGTAGCTGCCCAGGCCCCTTGCAGGGCACCGGGGAACGAGAAAGCAAGGT
>PVJC01041638.1:0-15276 GCA_004026665.1 Murina feae
GGGGGACCATCCTGGCAGAGGGAGGGCAGTTAGGGTCAATTAGGCCAGCACAGGAGCAGTTAGGCATTTATCAGGCTGGCAGGGGAGTGGTTATGGGCAATCAGCAGGCAAGAGGTCGGGAGCCAGCAGTCCTGGATTGTGAAAGATATGTCCGACTGCCCTCAAGGGGTCCCAGGTTGGAAAGGATGCAGGTTGGGCTGAGGGACACCACCCCCACCCCCCACTCCCACTCAGTGCATGAATTCCATGCACCGGGCCTCTAGTATCTCCATAAAGCTATTACAGTTTTAAAAAACAGTTCTAAACTACTGAGACTGTCACGAAGTTGTCACCTTTTTCTAAAGACCAGGCTATCTTACTTGTGTCCCATTTTGATCATAAAATAGTCTAATTTATGCAACATTTTCCTTAAAGCAGTCCAAATGTAGTGGGGGGGGGGAGAAATTGGAACCCACAACACATTCCTGAATAATTTGGAAACCTTGATGCAATCCAGACTTACCTGGCACTCTTCCTCTTCCCTAAAATTTTCCTTTTTCTGTTTCTTTTTGTCTTTGAAGAAAAAGACTATATTTTTACTAATAAAATAGCCTCTTGTTCCCTTTTCTTTCCTGTAAATTATGAGATAAGTTTGCACTTCATACCTTTCCAGAAATCTCTCTTGCTTGTGGTCTGACCTCAGAATCATGACTTCTGGGAAAGAAAGTAGGTATTAGAATCACTGCTGTGAGCATTTGTTGAAAACCTCTGAAGTGGCAAGCAGGCTGTGTGGTAGAATTGAGAAAACAGGTGAACAGTATCTGCTTGTTGCCATGGCAGTCACCTCCTGGTGCTGATAGGTGATACATAGCCACTCTGTTCAGCTCACTGCAGTAGCTTCTTAAGGATATGATCCCCAATGCTCTGTTATTTCTTGGAGGTGATCAGGGCTAGTTGTGCTCTTCCTTTTGTGTGGGAGACACTGGTGAAAGGTGTCTGGAGAGAAATGCTCAGAGCTGTGCCTGGGGCTGTGATTTAATAATGCCAGCTACTGCCCGGCTGGTGTTGCCCAGTGGTTGAGCGTCGACCTGTGAACCAGGAGGTCACAGTTCCATTGCAGGTCAGGGCATATGCCCAGGTTGCAGGCTCTATCCCCAGTGTGGGCATGCAGCCGGCAGCTGGCAGCTGATCAATGATTCTCTCTCATCATTGATGTTTCTTTTTCTCTCTCTCCCTTCTTCTCTGAAATCAATAATGATGATGATGATGCCAGTTATTGTTTATTGAACAGTTAGTACATATCAGCCCCTGTGCTAGATGTGGTTGTGTGTATTCTCACTTCTCACAACAGTGTATGAGGTAGGGATTATTTCCTCCGTATTGTACCCAGAGAAACAGGCTCCAAGCTACATTGACAGTCAGCTTTGAGCTAGGATTTGAACCAGTCTCTCTGTCTCCCAAGCCCGCATTCAGACTCTTACACTGTACCTTTGTTTCCCTGCCTGTAGCCGGCACTGAGACCCCCCAGGCCAGTGCTTCGTCTGCCAGCCCCTCCCTGGAGGATGGCTGTGGAAGCACAGCCGTCTTGTGGGACAGAGGGCAGCTCGCATTGTGAGAAGCCCGATGGCACCCTTCCTCCAATGCGATGATGGACAGAATGCTCTCCCCCTGGTGACAGGTGACTGCCTGCCCTTCACAGTCCCAGAAGGGCCCCTAAAGAGACGCTCCAGCAGTTCTCTTGAGGAGACAGGATGTGCTGCTTCCAAAGAAGTGCTCTCACGATTATTTATTAATTGTGAAAGGGAAGAAAAAGAGAATAGGGTTTCCTGGAAAGGGATAAAAGTTCAATATGATAAACTCCCGAAAAGCAATCAAAGGCCAAAGAGGGCAGAAAAATAAAGGACAGAGATAGTAAGGGAGATGATGAATCAAAGCTGCAAGTGTGGGAGCGGCGCCCCGGGAAGGGGCCGTATTTCATGGCGGTGGAGGTGAGGCGGCTGCAGGGCTGAGCCACCGGAGCAGGAGCAAATGTGGCGTGGTGGTGGCAGCGAGTCTGAGAGCACAGGACTTGGCCCTGCAAAGTCCCTAAGGCCCTGCGGATGAGCCGATGGCAGAAACGGATGGCCCATGTGAACTGTTCTTTGTTCCTGCAGCCCCCTTGTATTCACTGTGTGTTCATTAACCCACCAATATAGAAAATTATCAGTGAAAACTAAAGCACCAGGAAGGAGAACTCAGCACATTCCACCACCACCCCAGAAAAAAGAGCATCATTAATATTGCAGTTTACTTCTCATCTGTGTCTTCTCTGTTTTTTTTCTTTCTCCCCCCGCCCCCTATTTTTTAGTTCAAGAAATACATGAGTTGGTTCTTCATTTTGTAAAAAATTAATATGTTACAAATGGGACTTAGATTCCCTTTGACTATTCCTCTCAATTCTCACCCATCCCCAGACATCCCCGTTTGGCTTATCTCCTTTGCAATCACATTCCATATGTGTGCCCATAGCCAAGGGTTGGGACTGGGCCACAATCCCTTCTCTTCAATTCTTAAATCCAAATGACACTGAAAACCACAAGGTTTTTCATAACTCACTGTTTGGCACAACCTGCTGTCAACTCTCTATAGGCTATTTATACGAGTTGCATGTGCCATTTATTGTGAATATGCATGTTATTGTGAATATGCAGAATTTTAATGTTTGGTTTCAGCTGCCTGAGACCCAGCTGAGGGTGTGACCTAATATATATATGCACCTCATGGTCTTCCAACCCTTAGGGATTCTAAGTTCCAGAACTCACCTACCTTCAAGGGTTTATAGAATCTGTAATTGTCTTATAAGTTGAGCTGCCTCTTTTTTTAACCTAAACAGAATGATAATTTAGTATACCTTTCTGCAGCTTGACTTTTAAAACACCACAGTGAATTGAAAATCTTCCTGTGGTAATGCAGATTTCACTCATTTCTTTTAATGGCTGTGTGTTCCATTGTAGGGTGCATGTGTTTCTTAGCTGGGCAATTTGGTTATTTCTGGGTTTTCGTTATCCCAGACAGCATTGCAGTGGGCAGACTTGGACATACCACTCTGTGCACAGGTGCAGCCCAGATCAGAAGCACTGGGCTGTGAGGTTTTGTTTTAACAACTTCGCTGTTATGTCCGCAGCATTTTCCTGTGCTGCAAAGTACCTCTTCCTAAGCTTCCTTTATTTACTTACTTACTTACTTACTTACTTACTTATTTACTTATTCATTCATTCATCCTCACCTTTGGATATGTTTTTTAAATTAATTTGAGAGAGAGAGAGAGAGAGAGAGAGAGAGAGAGAGAGAGAGAGAGAAACATCGATCAACTGCCTTCTGTACACACCTGACCAGGGTTGAACTCACAACCGTTTTGCTGTACAGGATGACACTCCAACCGACTGAGCCACCCAGTCAGTCCCTGGGAAGTCCAGCAGCAGGAGCTTGATTTAAGCTTCCTTTTTAATGGCTGCATAAGAGTCCGTGGTCTGTTGGTTTCTTATGGCCCCCCTAACAAAGTGCCATACTTGGTGGTTTAAACAACAGACATTTGTTATCTCACTGGTCTGCAGGGGGAAGTCTGAGCTCAGGACGCGGCAGGGCTGGTGCCTTCTGAAGTGATGAGAAGGAAGCATGTCTCTCTCCTCGCTCCTCTTCGTTGGCTGACAATTGTGTCGCTCCTTGGCTTGTACAAGCATCGCCCCAACCTCTGCCTGTTCTCACATGGTTTCCCTGCACACGCCTCTGTGTCCCAATTTCCCCTTTCTTATACGAACACTATTGCTATTGGGTTAGGGCCCACCCTCCTGACCTCATCTCAACCAACTACTTCTGCAGGATGACCTTGTTTTTAAATAAAGTCATTCGGAGGTGCTGCGGATAAGGATTTCAACCTAAGAATTGAGGCAGGGGGTTAGAATTCAACGGGTAACAGTCTGGATTAGCCAGATTTATTTAACTAGTCCACTTACATTGGCTGCTGGAGTTATTTCTATTGCACCTGCGATGACATCCTTATACAGAAATCTTTGTCCATGCTTCCAGTTATTTCTTCAGAGACTATTCCTTGGAGTCCCTGGGAATACCTGTGTTGAAGGCTCTTGATAGCACCTTGTCAGGGTGCTTTCCAGAAAGCAGAGTGGGGGGTGCCCGCCTGGCTGTATCCAGGCCCCGAATTTTCATTCCATGGGGCTCTCTGGAGATGTGGGCTGCTGGGTGCTGCGGGTACAGCCCTCTTCAGCACGTGCACGCGTGCCTGCCAGCGTGGGCACCTGCATTCTTCCTGTCAAGTCTCACTTGTACTTGATTTCTTATTCCTGCCAAAAAGAGGGAGCGTCCATGGGTTAACAGCAAAATAGAAACCGTAGCTCAGAATGTCTGTTTAGGGCATGGTTCCCTTGCAACCGCATATACGACTAAAGATTTCAGAAATATTGGGCTCTCTGAGCATCAGCCATTAAATCAATCCGGGCAATTTCACTCACAGGGCAGCTTGCCAAGCGAGAGAAAAGTAAGTTCTCCGCTTTGGTTCAGTTTGTAAAGCCCACGGCAGCCTACATCTTCCCACTCCTTCGAAAGGCAATCATGTAATAGGCATCAGCCCCTTTGGGGGGTAGGGAGGATGTTCTCAAGAGCCACTCAGAGAGAGCCAACTTGAAGGCTTTTCAGGGTGGAAATGGAGAGCTGGGGCCAGACGGGGAAGTCTAGCAGCAGGAGCTTAATTTATGGGGACTTCAGAGCCGGGGGCAGCAGGGCATCCTGGAGAGAACTGGGGGGTGCTGTGCACACGAGGAGCCAAAGCGCAGGGCCGGGTGCTGGAGTGCTGCAGGCCCGGCCGCATGGCGTGGGAAGACAGACGCTTCACTCAGCAGGGCAAGGGCCAGCGCTGCGCGCCAGAGAGCAGGATGCAGGGAAGGATAAATTTAGCTGGCGTTTCAGGGGAAAACATCGATCTGAAATGTAGTGCTGTCTTTTAAAGGAAAGTGAGGGCTGCAGGCTGGTCATTTGGGACAGTTTCACTTGAACAGCTAAAAGCCCAGGAAAAACGAATGATTGTCACCAGCCTATCCTGCGGGCAGCTCCAAAGGATCTCTGGGCGGGAGGGCAGCTGGTTTCTGCGTGGGCAATGATGGGTGGTCCCCCCCTTGCTCTCCTCTATTTTTCCCAAAAAAAAAGGTGCTGCCACGTTTTCTGGAAAGATTTCAGGTTTATAATTCCAGTCCCAAGTGTTTATCTGCACAGGGAGCGATGCTGGCCCGGGCTGAGTTTGCTTGGCCCGGCTGCTGACATCTGATGGGCTTCATGTGTCAGAGCCAGTCCCCACCCCGTGGTCTCATATTGAGCAAAGGACATCTGGTGGGTGTAGGCAGATTTCTTTTTTAACCTGACACTTCTGACGGTCACATGGCATCGTGGCATTGTTTCTACCTGGGCGAAGCTGGGGGGGGCGTGCATACACCCCACACTATAGAGCTCCTGTCTCAGTGGCGTTGCTGCAGCTCGTCGGGTGGTGACAGCATCTTCCGTGCAGCCTCCCTCAACACCGCTCCCTTTTGGGAAGGGAAGTCTGTCAATATTTGGGGCACTAATCATCTGCTTTCGGGCACCAGGGGTCACTGAAAGGCTGAGGCGTTTCCAGGAATTCATGGCTCTGAAAACGTGGGGCTGACCGTAAAGGGTTTCCAGGGAGGGTAAGAAAGGCAGGAGCCCAAATCTCAGCCCACCCCCACCCAGCAGCCCCGAGCAGTGTCCATTGTGTCTTGGATTCTTGGGAAGAAACGGTCAATGTACACGGTGATGTGGGTCCAAGTTAATAATGAATGTGGAGGAAGGAGAGAGGATGTTCAATATTTAAACATTTCAGAGCGCTTCGTTTGGGCTGCCAGTTACTGCCCTCCACCCGCTTCCTGGATGGGTTCTGTAAAGCCGGGCATTCTTTCCCTAACTGCCGCTGACATCTGACGCAGGCACTTTAGACCCAAAGGGAAATAGAGTGTCTTCTGGGCGGCCTCACACCGGCAGTATTTCTTCTCGTTTTCTGTTGGTATTCTCCAAGGAGGGAAGAGACACGACAGTGTGCAAACAGAGTTTTATGAACCCTGGAGCTTGTGTGGAGTTTCTGAGCTTTGGCTTCATGTCTAGAGCTGTCTTAATTTTCCCATATTAATGTCGTTTGGAGCTATCTTATATTTTAATACAAATCTTGTGCTTTGGTTCTTTTTTAAAAAATATACTTTATTGATTTTTTTTTTTTTTTTTTTTACAGAGTGGAAGGGAGAGAGATAGAGAGTTAGAAACATCAATGAGAGAGAAACATCGATCAGCTGCCTCCTGCATACCTCCTACTGGGGATGTGCCCGCAACCAAGGCACATGCCCTTGACCGGAATCGAACCTAGGACCCTTTAGTCCACAGGCCGACGCTCTCTCCACTGAGCCAAACCGGTTAGGACTGTGTTTTGGTTCTTACCTCTAACAGATGAAAGTGCTTAGCAATGAGACACTGTGGTCACGTTTAGAAAACGTCTATCCACTATGCCTGCTAGATAATGCTCCTTAAAAGTTGCCTATAATGCAGAATTCTGCGAATCAATTCCTTTTTCTTCTTGACACCCATTATATGAAAGGAAAAGCATTCCTTTTGGGGGAGGGAAAACATTTGGCCCCAAGACATAATAAAATCATGCTTAAGGATGCAGCAAACTTTAAAGTCTCTTCGTTAAAGGAAATCAATACTTTTATGATGAAATATTAATAATACGAAAAAAAAATAAGTCAAAACTACAAATGCAGAATGGCCAGGGTGATTTTAATGTCGAACGCATTAGCTTAGCATCTGCAAGGAGGCACAGAGGGAAAACAGAGCATTCTGGAGACCGCCGAGAAGCCCCTCTGAGTCCTGTGAGCCCCTTTTCCCGGCTTTTCCATAGGAAGACACACCTCCTTGCGTGTTTTGGTGAAGCCGCTGCCTTTAGAAATGAAAAGATGAATCCAAGCTGGAGAGAGGATCACGTGTGTGTACAGACACACACGCCAGGAGAGATGGAAACCAAAAGGGGAGAACTAGGGCAAGTTACTTGTTTGAATGTACAGTTGGCTGTTCCTCCACCCTCCCTCCATGAATTATTTCCAAGGGAGATCTTTAAGGGGAACAAATTCCAGGGCATTCTTTCCCTAACGCTGCCGCTGACATCTGACGCAGGCATGAACAGTTAGGTTGAACTGTATGAAATCACCATTTTCCTGGTCATGTTGGTTGAGTATAGGCAATTTTATACAGTTGCACCTAATACATTCAACTCTCTAGCAGAGAAACACTAGCAAACAGAACAGTCACATGTGCCTTGAACCCAGGCGTAAAAGAGTTGAGATGAAAATAACAACCCATTTTCTCACCTGCTGTTTTCATAGAAAGCCTTTAAACGTCGATATTTAAAGTTAGTTTAGAAAAGCTCTCTTTGTTAATTCCTAAAATACCTTAAGTTATGGCAGCATGAGGAGGAATTTTGCTTTGTATTGTGTTGTTTTCTCTAAAGAGCTGAGCCATTCCTTCTGCCAGTCCCCCATGTGCAAAGACATTTATGAAAATGGAAATCCCAGTTCTTCCCAAATTCCAGGGACCATAAACGCCAGTTAAATAGTCAAAACAGCTCATGCTAACTGAACGTTTATATCAACTTACTAAGCCCTCACGGGCCCGTGAGCTGTGTTTTTGTCACCCCGTTTTACACATGAGAGCCACAGGCTATGGGATACATGGTCCCCTGGCAGTCACGTGCCCACCCAGGTGTTCACACCCTGGGGCACTATTCACCTCTGTATCCTGTGCCCAGAGTGGTAACTACAGGTCCAGACCCAACTATTTGTTCTTCTCAAGGCTCCTCCCTTGCAGACATCAGAGCCATGAGTACAGCCACCTGCTTGTCTGTGTCCCACAGGTCTGCCAAGGCAGAAGTTGACAGAGTCCTTTATCTGCTGGAGACCTCAGTGATGGCTTTTGAAGCTTGTTTTGGGCCCATATCCATCACGGTCTCTGTGTGGCCCTGCACACACTCCCTGATTCTGTCTTGCCCAAGTGGGACCCAGATAGAATTTCCAGTGCTTTTTGTTGACAGGGTGTAATAGAATGTCACCTCTTTTGGTCTGGCCTACCCCCAACCTGTTAAAACACGGTGGGAGGGCCCCGCTGCAGAAGGTAACCCCCACTCTGCAGAACCCAAGTCCTGGCAACCCACACAGATGGAACCCGAGTGTACTGGTTCTGCTCTGGGGATGTATGATGTGTGTGCCTTTTGCAGAAGATCTAAGCTAGTTCCTTGGCTCCTTTGCACAACGCCGCCTCATAGAACACACGAGGCTGGGCATTCATGTAAGTGTGGGGTGCGCACTATGTGTGGGGTGTGCTCTCCCTCAGGCCTGAGAGCACAGAGTAGTCTGAGGAAATGAGAGACTTCCCAGGAAAGATCAAGCCATCTTTGGGCCATAAGAACCTCAGGAAGTTGTCTTTTGCAAGCAGGGCTGTAGCTGCCCCACCCCAGCCCCGGCCAGTGATTCCAGGCACAGAATCCCTGGGGCTAGAGGAGACCCGGGTCATGGCTCCCTCCCTGCATCTGGAAGCACTCGCTAAAAACTGTCCAACCCACCTCCTTCTCATTGCTCTTTCCGCCCTGTTCTCTGCCTCAATAGAGAGGCAGCTGAGACCGCCACTGACGGGCTTTCTAGTGCCTTTGCTGAGAGACTATTGTGAGTTCTTTGCTTACCACTGTACAGACAGTAATGCCATTGGAAGAGAGCAGGGCTGGGTCAGGTGGGGACCTGGTCCGTGGGAATAAAGCCCATGTTCTGGCAACCTTCAGTTATAAAAGGCCAGAGCAAGGTTCTGCCACCTAAGAGATCTAGCCCACCTGTGTCCGCATACCAGCCAACCATCTGTGGCCTGGAGAATGTTCATGTCTGAAGCTATGAAGGAATGCCAGCCCACATGAGCACAGCCAGGGGCTGGCGTTCACACCACCCAGGTGCCTCTCAGCAGACAAGGACACGGAGACCTTGGATCTCACACACACTTTGAAAGATGACATGAGATACTGAAAGACTACTTTTCCTTTCCTGCAAGTTTTCAAGTGTAGGCCTTAAACCTCAGAAGACTTATCCATGGCTAAAGAGCTATAGACTAAAAGATTCTGCAAGTTCCCAGCTATTTATTTTTTTATTACTTAAAGTATTATATGTCTCCTTTTTTTCCCAATTAACTCCTCCCCTCCCCCGGCCATCGCCACTCCTACCCCTGAGGGCAAGCCCCCCCCACCCCAGTGTCTGTGCCCATTGGTCATGCTAATATACATGCATACAAATCCTCTGGTTGATCTCTAACCCCTGCCCTCGCCTTCTCAAGGTTGGACAGTGTTCAGTGCCACCTTGTCTCTGAATCCATTTTTGTTCATCAGATTATGTTGATCATTATATCCCACATACCACTAAGATAATGTGATATTTATCTTTTTCCAACTGGCGTATTTTGCTTAGCATAATGCTCTCCAGTTCCACCCATGCTGTTGCAAGTAGTAAAAGTTCCTTCTTTTTTATAGCTGCGTAGTATTCCATTGTGTAGATATACCACAGTTTTCTAATCCACTCATCTGCTGATGGGCACTTAGGCTGTTCCCAAATCTTAGTTATGGTCAATTGTGCTGCTATGAACATAGGGGTGCATATATCTTTTCTTATTGTGTTTCTGGTTTCTTGGGAAATAGTCCTAGATTATATTAATAGTGGGATGACTGGGTTAAATGCGAGTTCCATTTTTAACTTTTTTAGTAAACTCCATACTGGCTGCACCAGTCTGCATTCCCACCAGCAGTGCACGAGTGTTCCTTTTTCTCCGCATCCTCTCCAGCACTTGCTGTTTGTTGATTTGTTGATGATAGCCATTCTGACAGGTGTGAGATGTTACCTCGTTGTTGTTTTGATTTGCATCTCTCAGATGATTAGTGATTTTGAGCATGTTTTCATATGTTTCTTGGCCTTCTGTTTGTCCTCTTTCGAAAAGTGTCTACTTAGGTCCTTTGCCCATTTTTTGATTGGATTGTTTATCTTCCTTTTGTTAAGTTGTATGAGTTCCCTGTACTCAGCTATTTTTAAATATTGGACATGTTACCCCTTTAAAAGCAACCAGAAATGAAAGTCTTTAAGCATTTTGAGGTGCAGGCAGTCAGTGATCTAGGGGGGCACCTGTGGCGAGGTTGCTCAGGCTTGGCGGAGGAGGCCGTAGAAATGCCAGACACCTGATTTGCAAATATGCCCCTGAGCTGGACAGGAAGTACACACAAAGAAAATCAGAAATCACTCGGGGTGTGGGGAAGCTCATAGATTGCCCCTAAAGCCCAGAGTTTGTTTATACAGCCCTGAAGCACTAACTAAGGCATGGCTCACTGAAGGGAGATTGGAAGGACTGTCTCCATGCAGGTAGCTGAGTCTTCTATCTTCCCTCAAGCCTCAGAGTCTGAGCAGTGAGTGAGGGGATTCTGGGGAACCTGAGGGTCCTGCTGGCCTGACAGGGTTGTTGCCATTCGGAACCCTTGCCCCTGTGTTGGTGGATGCCTTCGTCTTGTGGGAATTCAAGAGGAGTCTGGGAAAGCACCCAGGCCATCCCTTGGCCCCATGAGGCACCGTTATTAGATGTAACCCCTGCTTCCTCAGCACAAATGACCTTTGAATAGGTATGGGTAGTTTGGCTTTCCTGGGATGGCCCCATGCAATGGCCCCTGCCCCCTACTGCTTCCAGTGTCATTCTCATCTTCCCAGCAGTGGGGAGGAACCAGCCTCTTGAGTCAGAAGCGTGGATGAGAAGCTCTGTGTTGCCTGTAGACCCTATAGGCAGTCTGTCCAGGCCACCAGTGGCTGAAGTCCCAGGCTCAGTCCCACCCCAGCCTTCTCTCTTACCCCAGGGGCCTGGCTGACTGCAGTGTGGGGTGAGAGGGCAGAGCAGAGGAAGGAGCCAGCGAGGAGGAAATACGGCCATGGCTGCACTTGCTGTCTTCGGCTCTGCGCGAGGTCAAGGGGCCGATTGATTTTTTACTGTTTCCCAGCATCAGGGCTGGTGAGAAAATGTGAACACTACATGGCAGAAACCTGAGCTGAGGCCGAGAGGAATGAATTTGCTAATGGAAAGCAAGCTCAGGGCACCCTTGCCTACCCCATGGTCCTCATTCAAGTCGGAGACCATCCAAAATGCATGGGCTGCTTCTCCTGAATCAACTCTTGGCGGGTTTTATTTTATGTGTTTGAGTGTGGATCAAGCATAAATAGATACTACTTTTTGTTAGGGCAGACAGCTGTCGTCTCAGAATCTTAGACCTTTATCCTAAAAGAAAACTGGACTTCTTGAAAGCACAGCTGTCTGAGACTTAAATGGCTCAGGGTTGTGCACTTCACACTCAGAAGACCTCATATCAGAGTTTGATTCTCAAGTTTGCGGCCCGTGGGCTCGAGCCTTTAAGGTACCCGCTTGCTATGTCTGTTATTTTGAAAGGTAGGATCTGCAGAGGTATCTGGGAATAACAGGGGAAGTCCACCCTTGGTAAGCCTCCTATAGCCAGTGTGGTTCCATTTTTATCTCGTGTATAATTTGGCGTTTCACTATTGAGGGAAAAAGTTTGCAGAGCATTGTGATGTGGGGGCATCTTCCCAGAACTAGGCCCCATCTCCAGCCAGGCAGCTGTCCCTTCCAGGAAGCTGCCTATGGGGACATTGTCTGGGAGGGTGTGATGAGATGGGAACTGAGCACACACACTGGAGGGTCTCAAGAGCCAGGTCACCTGGGCTGTTCTTGAGATCTCACTCCCAGGAAGCTCAGAGCCAAGTGCTGACATGGCTCCCCACAGCTGGAAGTCCTGGAGTGACTTCGCTTTTTACCCACCTTTTACTCTTAGGCTCTGTCATTTACTTTGTGTTTTCGTGTCTTTCAGTATTTAGTATGTATGGCATTTGGATTTGGGTTTTTAAATATAAGCCACCTCAAATCCCTCCTGGAAGTAGGCGCTACGTAAGAGCATCTGTAGGGGATGAGGCTGTGGGGGAGGCCCGGGCCATTCAGTGGAGTGAGAATCCTTGAGATGAATTCTAGGCCAACTGGGTTCCTTCCACGTCAGCCTCTAAAAAGGTCCTTCACACACTTAGGTAGTTTTCGCATCCTCCAGTTTTTAACCTGAAGTACTTGCACTTCAGTTACACAACCAGTGTCCTTGGAGGAATTACAGTCTGCCAAACTGCCATACAGTTAGCTGGGGCCTCCCTGCTCCTTGGAAATTTAGAAAACCTTGGGCTCAAACCCAGTCCTCTAGCCCATGCACCAATGGGCCTTTCCACCCTCTAGTCTCTTGTGCTCCCCCATTTCCAGGTCTTGGCCTTCGTGTGTAATCTCTGTATGATCTGATGTGAACCCAGTTGAAACTCAGTTCCTTTCACTGGTTTCCACTGAGAAAGTCCACTTGTGCCACGCAAGGAGAGAGTTGACGGAGCATTTTCTAAAGATACGGGGGGGTAGCAGAAAGTCAATCCCCCATCTCCGGTGCCCCTTCCCCTCTTCCCCTCCTCCTCACTCTCGGATTTCCCACTGGAAACTCTGGGGGCCAGCCATTCCCTATGGAGCTCAGTTCATGTCCCTGCATTAACAGTGATTTCTCACAAATGTCAGTTAAGATTGGGTTCAACTACATAGTAAAGAAAAACCCAGAAGAAACGTGTTTCCCTCTTAAGTAGAGGAAACCTGAATGAGGTAGTCAAGGCTCCAGATAGGTATCAGGGACCCAAGCACCTTCCTGCTCAATGCTCTTCCATCTCAATGCTCCCTAGTATGTCATTCGTTCTCACAGTCCAAGATGGCTACTGGGATTCCAGCCATCACACCATGTTTCAAGTAGCAGACTGGAAGGAGGCACACCTCTCCCACTGAAAGAAGCCGTCCTGAAATCCAACATGCCTCTGTCATTTCTATCTCTTTGATTACAATTTAGTCACATGGCCATGCCTAGCTGCCAAGTTCTGTGACTTAGATGAAGGTGAGAATTGATAGTGGGAGACATCTCACCACATCAGAAATGTTCTCCAAAACCCTCTTGACCCCAGAGGATTCCAGGTGCTAGCTATGAAGGCAATGATAATCATTGCACAAAGTAGCAAAGCATCTTGGAAGTCAAGTTCCTTGTGCCCTACTTGAGAAGGCCAACTCCTTTGTGGCTGATCAGGCCCCAAGGTGGACAGGACAGGCTGCGGGAGCACAGGGGCAAGGACAGTTAAACCCACCACGGTGGTTGGGCTGAGCTGGCCCTGAGCTGAGTGAACCTTAGAGGATGAGAAAGGGAACCCTGGCACACCAAATGGTTGCGAGTTCAATTCCCAGTCAGGGCACATGCTTAATTAAGTTGCGGGTTCGATCCCCAGTTGGGGTGTGTACAGAAGGCAACCAGCCAATGATTCTTTCTCACATCAATGCCTCTCTCTCTCTCTCTCTCTCTCTCTCTCTCTCTCCCCCCTTCCCTCTCTCTCCCCCCCCCCCCTCTCTCCCTCTTTTTCTCTCTCCCCCCTCTCCCTTCCTCTCTCTTTAAAATCCATAAAAACATATCCTGGGGTGAGAATTTAAAAAAAGGATGAGGAAGGGATTTGTGAAAACTGGAAAGAGGCAATAGGGAATTCCAGAGTGAAGGAACAGCCCAGCTGAAGAGAGAGGAAGTGGTTCTTGTCACGCAGTGTGAGGGCCCTCGTAGGTTGCTAAAGGCAGGCGGCCCCATCTCAGTGTTCACCCCGTGGTTCTGAGGCGGGAGGGGTAGTGTTTGAGGAGGGAGCTGGCACTAAAGGTCTCTGGGAGTTGGAACTTCATGAGTCCTGTGGATTTGACAAGAATCTAAGGATAAACACCTGAAATGCCAGGCAAGACATAGGGAGGGGAGGAACCAGCTCCCTCCCTCCCACTAGTTGCTGTCATGTGGGAATGAGGCCCAAATGTTTCTATTTCCTATGAAGCCAGAAATTCAGATTTGTGTATAATCTTCCAGCTTATAAAGGTGGTGCCTGAAATAAACTGACACAAACATGATGTGAGCCAAGCATATCACACCTGCAAGCCCCGGACTCGCATAGCAGCCTGGCTCTCCGCGGGGAAAGCGGTGTGTGCTATCCACAGAGAAAGGGTATGTCAGCTATGTTCAGGGCACATATTCCAGTGTCTCCTCACAGAGTTCAAATCAGATTCAGATTTATAGGTAAAAAGAAAACTATTGACCATCTAAGCCAAGAAGAGCCTCACTAATAGAGGAGAGGGGGCTTGTCCAAGGTCACAAAGCCATTTGGGCAGAGTGAGGACTTGAACTTGGGGTTCTGATTCCCAGCCCAGTGCTCCCTCTATCAGTGGACCTCAAATAGAAGGCTGACCTTTTTGTTGTGTTTTTGTACTTGACAAATGTTAGAGACTCACTGTGAGTTCATCTTCCCAGAATAACTGGCAGAACAGGGCCAGAGTGCAGCAGGAAGGCTTGGCCCGCCCCTGGGAAACCCAGGCTCCTGCAAATTGGGGGTGGGGGGGTGCTCCATTGGCACAGGTCCTCCTGCCTCTGGAGCATCGTGCCTGATCTGGCTTTGGGGAGGTTTTTAGTGAGGCTGGGGAGAGAGCTTTGGGAGTCAGAGCAGATCCCAGGGCTGTGTTAGGGACCTGGGAGCTCAGCCTGTCCAGCTCCCAGGCAGCTCTGTCCCCTCCCAAAGGCATCACCTAGATGTGCTAGCACTTACTTGGCCTTTCCCGGGCTGTTGGGTGCTCTAGTTGTCTCCAGTTGTGCCACACACACCAGTGCTTTGCACATCCACGTCGTTCTCTGTGTGGATCCCTTCCACAGCACAGATTTCCAGATGTGGAATCGGTCAGATGGTATGAAAATCCGCACGGCCTTTGATACACATTTCACAGGCTGTTCTTGAGACATACTCTGGAAGAGCCAAGAATTTTATCTGCTGGAGATTTCAGGAAGACCTTTTTGCCTGTGCCCTTGTCCTATGACCTCTGGCTCGTCTGAATGTGTGCAAGTACCAGGTGATGTCTTTGATTCACGGCCAGAAAGCCCCTGGCCTACTACGCCCTTCTGACCCTCTGACATGTCAAACTGACTCAGAGTGGTTGACACCAGCCCTGGCTCAGTGATTAGAACGTTGGCCCACGCACCAAAGGATCTCGGGTTCCATTCCCAGTCAACAGCACATAGCTGAATTGCAGGTTCGATCCTGGTCCTGG
>PVJC01041639.1:0-15270 GCA_004026665.1 Murina feae
TGGCCTCTTGGTTCATAGGTCACTGCTCAACCATTGAGCCATGACTGCCAGGCCTGATAAAATTTTTATTACTCTGATTAGGGCCTCAGCAAACCTCTGAGAGGACCAATGTGTCCTTGCACACAGGCATCTTAAAGTGCTATCTTTCTGTAGAGTTTTGTGATTCTTGATCAAGAGCCTTGAGCACAGGAACAACTGGAGTTTTCTGTTGCAGAGCCATGAATTGCTAGATGCAAAAGGCCACATAATGATACTTAATGGAACCCGCAAAGTGGTAAATGTCATGCAAACTCAAATGTAAAAACTGCTTCCCAGAGAAAGCCTTTGAAAGGAGCACTGTTTAAATCATCTCTTTGTTGTTGTTTTTTTGTTTGTTTTTTTTAGTTACAAAAACTTCTACCTAAAAATAGAAATTGTATTATTCTGGAATGTTTGGTCACCTGTTGAGTGTTGTCTCTGAAGTCTTCAGGATACAGAGGTAAAACCCATGAAAAGGTCAAGACAGTTCTCAGTTTCCAAATTACATTGCTCGGAAAGATACTTCAGTGGGAAGTTGGGCTGCGGGAGACCTACTGTGAAAGTTAGCAAATGGAATGCAAAATGTGTGAAGTTTTCCATTTCAGATAAAGCACTGACTTTAAAAGACTGTGGCATTTTTGCTTTACCAAAGGAAGGCCTTTTGTTGGACTTAAATATATCCCTTGAATATTCTGAGGCTTACATACAAAAAAAAAACTTGAATGTATGATTTCATTAAAATCTGCCCCCACTGCTAAAAATTCAGAAGTCACCATCTAGGTTATTTTTAGAGGCACCTCTGCATGAAATTTCTGTATTATACTCGAGGCACAGGCTCCGCTGCCAAACAAAGCATCAACACATTATGTAATAATGATGAGCACCCTATAATTATGGTGTAAAAGCTTATGGTGAGCCAGACTAGCGTGGCTCAGTGGTTGAGTGTTGACCTATGAGCCAGGAAGTCATGATTTGATTCCCAGTGGGGGCATATGGCATATGCCCGGGTTGCAGGCTTGATCCCCGGTAGAGGGCACGGAAAAGGCAGCTGATCGGTGATTCTCATCATTGATACATTTGTCTCTCCCTCTCACTTCCTCTCTGATAATACACACACACACACACACACACACACACAAGTTTATGGCAACCACACTGTATTATGGTATAAAAGCATCTGCTAGGCATCCTCATAATCTTAGTCCACAAAAAATTCCACAATGCTCTCCTATACTTACTGCAATATTATCTTTCCTTAATTCTCCCCTGGAGCTGCTCTTAATGAAGGTTAGAAATGGTCCTCTGAGAATCTCTCCCAATGGACATGATGTTCCTTCCTTACAGCTGACATCTCTGCTATGTGCTGCAGTATGCATTGATGTTGGTCCTCATCGATTTCTTGAAACTATCTACCACCCTTGACATTTGGTTAGTCTGCATCCTCTGACTCCTCACCCCTTCTGTGAATGTTATTTCTCTGTCTCATTATTACATTCTTGGCCCTTCCTGTGACTGCTGGTTTTTCCTATCTTTCTGTCTGTGGGCCACTGCTTGGAAAATGCTCTTGATTCCTCCCCCAACCCCTCGGGTAACTTTAGCAAATGCCAATACCCATCTTTCTAGAGTTTCAGAATCTCATCTCCAACATATTGTTGGGCATCTCCACCTACATGAGTATAGCATCTCAAGCTCAGCATGAAAAGGTGAAGTTCATTAACAGAGTGGTCTCTGACATCAGACTGTCTGGCCATGTATCCCTACTACTAGGCACTTATTATAGACATAACCTTAGCAAATTTCTTAACCTCCCTGCATCTCAGTTTTCTTGTCTCTAAAAAGTTGTGAGGATTAAGTAGAACAGCATATAAAACAGAATTTAGCACAGTAAATGGCACATTCTAATCCTGAAATAAAACTTAGCTATATTTAACCTTAACCATATTCTTTTGAACTTGCTAAATCTTCTATTTTACGAATCACTGACTTCTCACATTTGCATGCTTCCGTAACAATCAATCATTCAATTGTATTCATTTTACATTTAAAAATGTTTTCAATTCTGTTCTCTTTTTTTTGTGTCACTTTTAACATTGCCCTAGTTCATATCTTTTTATGGTTGCATCTGTTCTATCTATCTATCTATCTATCTATCTATCTATCTATCTATCTATCTCTATCTATCTATCTATCTATCTATCTATCTATCTATCTCTATCTATCATCTCTCTTTCTCTGAATGTGGCTTATCCTTAGGAAACAGGGGGGTTAAGGACTGAGGATTAAATGGAATAAAGAGACATGAGAGAGAGAAAAAGAGAAAGGAAGAGAAATAAAGAGAGAGAATGAATAACCTTGAAAAATCTAGGATATGTTCTTATCAGAATTTATGATATTGGATAAATGTAGAAAAAGAAAAATCTATTCATAAGCACACCTGGAAGTGGTGCCAGTACTTAAGGAGGCTGGCTAGCCAATGCTAATTGAATACACCCATAGAACCATACTGTTGATATGATTGTTAAAACAACCTTTCTTCCCCTAGGGCTGTTTAATAAAAATGCAGTGTTTTTATGTACATCCGAAATGTTGCTTTATTGAGGAACTTAAAAGCAAGTTAATAATAGCATTCTTGGGGTTTAGGTGGGAAGTCTGCAATAATGGCATATTTGAAAAGAAAAATTACATAGTAAACCCAGTCACATGCTGGTGGTGATTTTACAGATCAGATTTGAAATTCTAAGCAATCCAGTGCAGGCAGTGCTCAAGGTTACAATATCTAGTCAAGTGGAATAAACACAAGGAAACATTCAAAGTAGATACCTTCAATATGTTAACTATTGCGGGGCTACTTTCTTGTGTTTTCCTGATACATGCACAATTCAGAAATAAATAACATTCTTTTTAAGATTAAGAAGATTTAAAAATCATACCTGAAAAATGGGTTGAAAAACAAAATATACTAATTTCCTTATAGGTTATTTCTTTCCTATGAAAATTAGAGATTATGCTCACATTTTGCAGCCAAATTTATCATTTGTTCACCCAGAGGATACATGAAATCAGAGTTGTTTTAGTTGCCTTACATTTTAATATCCAATGTAATGTAATGTTGCTTTACATTTTAAGAAATGCAGAATTAAGAAGGATGAGTATGGTCAGATTTTATGTATTATTCTTCTCTTATTTGTTTTTAAAATTTGTTATTGAATCTATTAGGGTGACATTGGTTCATAAAATTATATATGTTTCAAGAGTACAATCCTACAATGACTCATCTATATATTGCATTGTATATTCACCCCCAAAGTTAGTCTCCTTTCAGCACCTTTTATCCCCCTTTACTTTCTTCTACCTCTTCTACCCACCTTTCCCTCTGATAATCACCACACCATTGTCTGTGTCCATGAGTTATTTTTTTTCTTAATCCCTTCACCTTCTTCACTCAACTCCCCCTCCACTCCCCTCTGACAATTGTCAGTCTGTGCACTGTATCTATGAGTCTATTTCTATTTTACTTGTTAGTCCATTTTGTTCATCAAATTCCACATATAATGAAATCATATGGTACTTGTCTTTCTCTGACTGGCTTATTTCACTTAGCATAATACTCTCAGGGTCCATCCAGGCTGTAACAAAAGGTAAGATTTCATTTTTGTTTTATCCAATAATGAACAGGACTAATGGAAGAGTTTAAATAAAACATTAAATAATTCTTAAAGCAAGAATTTATGAAACTAAGTGGTGAAAAACGTGGCACTTCTGGCATGGATTTTAATTGGATTAGAAAAGAAAAAAAACTGCCTGTGCCAAGTGTTTCTCGGTGTAACATTATGTAGTAATCTACGGTTGAAATAGGTCCTTGAAACACATGCACAATACTTAATTTGAAATATTTTTTCCATGACAAAGCATGATTATCACACATAAAATCATCATAAAAAGTTAAAATGGCCCAGCTGACATGCTGGCATAGCTCGGTGGTTGAGCATCCACTTATGAACTAGGAGGTCAGGATTCAATTCTAGGTCAGGTACATGGCCAGGTTGTGGGCTGGATTCCCAGTATGGCACATACAGGAGGCAACCAATCAACGATTCTCTCTCATCACTGATGTTTCTCTCTCTTCCTCCCTCTCCCTTCCTCTCTGAAATCAATACAACAATAACAACAACAATGACAACCCCTACAACTAATAAGCAATAAAAAGAAGATTGTAGACTATATATTTAAAACATAAAAATCAATTACTTTCCCATATACCAGCAATGAACAAGTTTGAAATTAAAACACAAAACCATTTATATTAGCATCCTACACATAAAATGTTTATGTATACATTTAACAAAACATATTTAATATTTCTATGAGGAAACCTATGAAACTCAAATGAAAGAAGTCAAAGGAGAACTAACTAAATGAAGAGATATTCCATGTGCTTGAAGAAGTTTCAACACTGTCAAGATGTCAGTTCCACCCAACATGATGTGTAGATTCAATGCAATGTCAACCAAAGTCTCAACACATAATTATTAAATAAATTCTAAGGTTTAAAGGGAGAGGTAAAAGACCCCAAATAGTCAATGCAATGCTGAAGAAGGACTGACATTACTCAACTTTAAGACTTGCTGTAAAGCCACAGAAAGCAAGAAGGTGATGTTGGTGAAAGAAAACACATATAGATTAGAGAGCTCAGAAATAAGCTCACATGAATCTAGTCAACTGCTTTTTGACAAAGGAGTAAAGGTAACACATTGAAAAAAAGACAAATGGTGCTGGGACAACTAGACATCCATAGGCACAAAGAAGAATCTGGCCACAGATCTTATTAACCTGGGTTAGTCAGCTAGGGCTGCCATGACTGACTTGAGCAGACTAGGATGCTCCAAATTCACGATCAAGGTGCTGGCAATTATAAAGTCTTTGGACAAAGACTTTGTTCTCTTGTGGTCCTACAAAGAATCAGGCCAGGAATACCAGTTTTCAATGAAATAAACTCCTAGTACACAGGGTAAACCATACCCTAAATGAAAACTATTCATCAAAGAAGTCTGCAGTTGCTGAGAAATGAACAGAAGTATTAAAAAATAGTTACTTCTATTGCACAAACACGAAAATAAACTTATGTTTTAACAAGTTGTGACTGGATGTCCATAACTGTCTAAATGAAAAGTTGTAAAAGTTATTGCATCTCATAATTCGATACTTTGCACACTTTTTTTTTGTCTTTTACATTAAATAGTATCTTTGGTGATACTATAGGCAAATGATGTGATTTTGTTTTTGTCACAGAGCTGGTTGGGAAGCATCCACCCTTTTCAGACAGAAACATGTGAAAAAACAAAGCATTACTCTGTTTCTCAAATAGTAGGAAAACACACCACACTCTTTAGGTGCAAACAAGAAGCACGAGTTGAACTTGTGAAGATAATTTTCTTGCAGTGACTGATTTAGCAGTGTCAAGGATAATATGGGTTTTATGGCCACAAGGCTGTAATATAATTTTACAGAAATTCTTATCTCATTGGCACTGTGTTATCACTTTCAATCTTAGCATTTTCATTCGAATTAGCTTAGAAAAATTCAATGGGCTGCCTCCCTGACAGCTCAACCCTCAGCCTGGTCTTCTGCACTAAATTTTCTGGTGCTTAGATTGTGTTTTAAATCCTCTTATCATTACTCTCAACAGTCAATTAAGAAGTTATTTTTGCAGAGTATTGCAGGCAGGAAGTGCTGGGTATAATTTCTTCCACACGGTAAGAACGATGCCTTTCAATAACACACATTGTAAACTTAATGAGAATGGTATGGCTGGCCCCATGATGGATTTCAGGAAGGGAGAGCTTTCAAATATCTAGATATTTGAAAAAGAAGACATAAGTTTCCTTGCTCTCTATTGCATATGCCACATGGCCAAGAAGTCTACAAATGACACTCAGATTTCCCTAAATACTGCAAAGGATGAATGTAGTTTTGATGTCTGAATTGCCTTTAACACAATGGAAGCCAGCAGAAGGTTGTTAGTTGGCTGTGTTAGTGTAGCCACAGAGTGGTCTAGTCAGTACATCATGCACCCTCCTCCTCTTGCAAGCTATGATTAACATTTGCAAGCACTTCCACTGCTATGAGAATAAATCCATGGCCCCCAGACCCTGTCATTCCTGATTCCACGCCACCTACTTTTCAGACCAAACTACCCTGGCAGCGGATTAGAAAAGGAAGAGAGGAAGCAGTCTGCGTTCTAGGAAGCCCATTAAATTTTTAAGCCTCCTGCCTTTTCCCAGGGTACTCACCTATACACTGTCTTTCCTCCTGCCCTTGATGATTCAGGTAATGTGCCACCCACCAGCACACAGTTCTTGTAATCAGCCTGTGAGCACCTGCTGGGATGTTTCTGTGAAATGGTCCGTGGCCCTTTGTGTCTGGCCTGCTCACTGCACAATTCCAGGAAACCGAAGGACCATCAGTGATGATTCTACACTTCAAGGTCCTATTCTGCATCATACACAGATGTATACCATTGACTAGCCTTAGCCAAAAGAGCATGGCATCCCCAAGGCTGCTAAACACACCCCTGATGAATGAGTTCAGTTATCTGTAGAAAATGCTGTAAAGGACAGACTCAACTCTAGCTAAAGGCTTTCTTTCACACCTCCATGTGGAATGGGACCAGAAGAGAGGGATTGTCAGTGCAGAAAGTATAGAAGTAAGTGCTTATTATATGCAAAATGGGAACATTCCTCCTCCAGGTAAGAGGAGACCATCTCTATGAAAATGGAGGGAGGAGTACACCAGTTTTTGCAGTTGAAAAGTTAACTAACCGCCCTTACACTTCTTGCTGGTAAAGCACATGGTACATTAGATCATGTACTACTTCGTGCCCACTGGCACATATGCAATTTCACAAGTGCTTCTGTAATTTCACAAGTATTTCTGTATATCTGTGTCTTCCACTAGTCTGTAAATCAGGACAAGGACCAAGGATGATACCTATTTTTTGCTGAAATTCTATCCTGAGTACATATCTCAGTGTTGAATGAATGAATAAACATATTTATATACCCACTGTTTATTACTTGGAAGAATTACCATAATCAGAGAATTTACGGATCCCAAACTTACATTTAAGACCTCCTGGCAGTTATAATTCTCATGTTTAGTTAATACTATTGGATGTTCTATTTGTTAGTGTTTTAGGGCCTGGTTAATGAGAGATAGTCCCCCTGAGTCTGATTATATTTGAGTGCACTGCTAAAATGGGGTTTTGCCAAATTCAGGGTGAGAAACTGACATTGGACTTCCATTTACTTCACCAAAATCCCTCTCTGGGGGCCTGTCTTAGTGGCCACCTTATCTCAGGTAGTTTTTATATCCTTCCTTCTTCTAATGGAAACAAGAATACAATCTACCTTTCAGAATGATAGTCAATGTTATTCAAATCACATGCATACATCTATGCATACACTTCCCTAAGATTTCCCATGGTGAATATAAAATTAAATATACAGTACTTTAAATTCTTCTCTCTGTAAGTGAATCAATACTGAATTCTATCCGGTCTTATATAAACCAATAAGGAGAAATACTTCCCCACATTGACAGAACATACTTTAGTAGATATATATCTACATATTAAGTGATTGCTAGTAAAATAAAGCTATTGCAAAGCATAATGTAAAATGTCTTGAGAAACACAAACACACACAAATGTATTTAGATTTAGTTAGATATCAAAGACAAACCAAAGAATTTGAGTTTTCCTTTCCTTTCTTGCCAAATCCCACTTCAGGTGAACTAACATTTACTCCATGCCTGCTATGGATTTGGCTCTAAGTCAGACAATTGTATAAACACTTCACTAAGGTGGCCACAGAGGCCAGAGAAATTGACTGGTGAAGGCAAGAAAATAAGTGGAAGAGACAGGATTTGAAACCAGGAACTTTATAAGGTTGGTGATGCAATCTTTTAATTTCCTTATATTTAAACTAGAGGCCCGATGCATGAAAATCCATGCAGTGGAGGGGGGGGGGCAGGGGCAGTCCCTTAGCCCAGCCTGCCCCCTCTCACAGTCCGGGAGTCCTCAGGGGTGTGGGGGGGGTGAGGTTACCTGGTGATCAGGGGAAGGTGACACCCCATCACACCTCTGCTGCTGCCACTACTGGCAGCGCAAGCCTCGGCTGGCCCTGGTTACCTGAGCATCAGGCAGCCTGGACGGCTGGGCAGCCACCATCTGAGGCTTGCCTGTGCCTCGGGCTGGCTCTGGGAAGCCGGGGGGTTGAGGGGGGGTCTGGCTGCATCTCCCACTTGTCACCCCCCTGGCGGGGCTGAAAGGACTGGGGGACTCAGGCGGGACTGAGGGGACTGGGCGCTGCCATCTTGTGGCTATGGGCGCCACCATATTTGTGATGATGTGATAGTCAATTTGCATATTACCTCTTTATTAGATAGAATGAGTTCATATTAGTATCTATTCCAATGACATTACTGAGGAGTTTGAAGGACTGAGCAATAGTTAATAAATGCACCCAAAGCACTTATAACTGTGTCTGATGTGCTAAATAACTAGAAGCTGTTAATTTATTTTTATAGCTTCCATATAATAAATTTATTATTTGCTATGCAGAGCTCCATTAGGAATTTACCAAATGACTAGGAGAGTGTATGCATGAGGCTTAGTATAAGCCTATTCATCTTCCTTTAATTTTATAAAGTATTTCAGTCTATATCCTGAACCCAAATCCTCCTTGGACTAGGTTTGACATTATGTTTTCATTTGAGCTTTGGATGCTTAATCATATTACTTCCTGTTTTCCTAAAACTGGAGTGAATAAGCTACTTACAAGAGCATAAGCCGAATCTGTTCAAAGCTGTTTAGCTGTATTTACTCTGTTCTTCGGTGGATCCTGCTTTGTACAAATTTTAGGGGAATTACCAAGTCCACAAAGATGGTTCCAATCAGTGTAAGATTTTGCTGGGCCACCCTACTCACTGCCACTCAACTTAACTTGTATTCTCTGAATGACAGTCAGACACACACAGACACAGACACACAGAGAAGCCATCAATTTGTTATTCCAGCTTAGTGCTTTGTCATTATTTTTGCTAATGCTTGCAAGAAGAGAAAAGTGCAAAATTGTTGTCCCCATTTTATAGATAAAATGCCTTAGATGGAAAGGAGTTAAATTATTTGTGCAAAAGCACGGAGTTGGGTAGTGAAAGAGACTGGATTAAAATCCAGGTCTGGTTGTGTGAAAAGTTCGTCCTCTGGCCAGTGCTGACACTGCCCCACGCATCAACTGCCCCACGCATCAACAGGCTCCTATGCGGCCTGAGTGCTCCAGAGTCTCAGAGTGCAAGCATGTGTTACCTGCTCTCAACGAGAGCCTCTGGCTTGGTCCTGGTGGCGTTACCTTGCTAAGCTGCCAGGCTCAGGGTAAACATCTGGGAATCACACAGTCCTGGAGGTGGAGTGTGACGGTGGGCTATGCCCAAGGAATGTGCAGTGTCCTTGAAAGCTGTGCTGAAGGCCTGGGCCTTCCCTGCGGGATTTCTCAGCCATTCAACACATGATGCCCACGTTGTTCATTACAGAGGCATTACCGCCAGCGGAGTGCTCTCTGTTCCTAAAGAAACCACACTAACGTAAGCTCTGCGTTTCGCGATTGCTCATTCAGTAAGCCATTGTCCTTTAGACTCCTGGGAGTTTGCAACCCTAGAACAACGGTTTCTCTGCTGATCAGATCTCATTTGTCATTTTGCAGACAGGCGAGTTGATTTGCTTATAATATAGCCAAAATAATTAGCTGTTTACCTGGCAAGTTGGCCATGATTATGTACGACTAATGCCCATAAATGAATAAATTCAGGCTTTGTTCAAAGAAAAGGCCTGGGCCGCTAGGCTTGGCTTTGATGTTGATTTTTTTCCGTGGGCCTGACAGTCTTAAACTAAGCACATCTATCTATGCTGATGGGGCACTGGCCTGGTTTCTCTTGTGGTGCCTTGGAAGAATCAGACAAACAAGGATTTGATTCCTCTACCATCTGTAATTGTGATTTGGGGCAAGTTTCTCAAACTCTATGAAAGCCAATTTCCTAATGTCTAAAATGGCTCTGATGGCAATTAAATCATGGACAGTTCTGATGGTCACATGAAACAATGCCTACAAAATAAATACTAGCCCTGGATGGTGTGGCTCAGTTGCCTGTGCACTGAAAGGTTGCTGGTTTGATTCCAGGTCAGAGCACAAGCCAGAGTTTTGGGCTCCATCCCACATAGGGGGTATGCAGGAGGCAGTCTATCAATGTTTCTCTCTCTCTCTCTTTCTCCCTCCCTCTCTCTTAAAATAAATAAATTTTTTTAAAAAATACAAAAATAACATATTAGTTTCTCAAGTAATCTCCATACCTTCCACATTTCATTTGCAAGCACTTGAACATAAGCATTCATGTTTGACTCATTTATCGATAGCATATGAATAATATTTTATGGTTCCTGAAGATTAAATGTGTATGTTAGTAGTATCTAACACACAGTAAGTACTTGGTTGTTGTTATTTGAGTAGGTTTATATAGTATCTGGGGGGAAATCAAGCAACGATTCATGCTGATGCTGACAATGATAATAGCAGGGTTGATGATAAAATGTTCCCTTGATTTGTCCATGAACTTTTCCAGGGACTGTTTCAGGAAATGTTAAGTAGCTGCTCTTTCCTCTCCCCACAAATGAAATTATCCTGCTGAAGTAACTGCAGGATGGTGTTCATATTCTCTCTCCTCAAATCTGTTTGAATGCTAATCCAAACGTCCTCCTTTCAGGAGAACTGGGGTTGTAATTCCTCATCTCTGACTGGTGGGTAGTACAGCTGATTCTTAATATCCATAATTGCCTTGTTTTCTGCTCTGCTGCAAATGCAGAAACATCTTGTGCTCGTCTCCTAACAAGATTTTTTTAAAACATTAAATGCAGTGTTCAACAGCGCTGTCGATTTCATTCCCAGTCTCCGTTAATGCCTATAATCATCATTATCCTACTTTAACAAAGGACACTACTTATAAAGTCCCTAGTATGTGCCCAGCCCTTTGCCAGGGTCTCTGTGAATGTGCTTGCGTTACTCCTTCCACAGCCTGAGATGTGCACAGCATCATCCCCTCTATTGATTATGTTCCCCTGTCAACTTCTCAGACTCTAAGTTCACCACAGTGACTGCCGGGTGCTGCTCCCTCTCTAAAGGTGAGTTGACAGGGAAGAGACAATGTAATCACACCTACGACATGTGAAAAGAACCGAATTGCACTTTGTATGCCAGGACACGGATGATTGTCTGTTCAACACTGACAGAGGAACATCTACCTAAACTCAATCACAAGTCACCGCCCTCTCCCCACTGTGTCATCCAGTGTGAGAAAGACAGACTACAACCTGCCACTCCAGCACCAAGGTGGATGTCACAGAGGGGCGTGTGGATCGTCACACTTTTCCTACTGGGACTTCCAAATAGGTGCTTGCCAGCCCCGAAGCCTGACCACTTACATCCAGGTGAAAGAGAGTCAGTGGAGAGCACTGCAATGATTTACAATGGGACTTGCATGCCTGGCTGGTGTGGCTCAGCAGGTGAGCATTAATCTATGAACCAGGAGGTCACCGTTCCATTCTAGGCCAGGGCTTGACCTTTAGTTGGGAGCAGGTTGCTGGTTCTCTCTCATCATCAATACTTCTATTTCTCTCTCCCCCTCCTTTCCTCTCTCTGAAATCCATAAAAATATATTTAAAAAATAAAAAACGATAAAGTATGACTTGCAGAATCCAGGAACCTGAATATGAATTTTGTCTTAGCCTTTAACTCTATAATGTCATCTTGGGAAAGTTATTTCACAAATGTGTGCCCTCACTTCATCTGAAAAATATGGGAAATTCTAGTCACTTGGCCTGGGATAAGCATGGAGTGCACAAAACACACAGGTGCACAGCATCCCACATAGAGTGTTTCTTATCCATAGTAATCGAGTAGGCCCATGTTATTTTTCAAAAGTAAACTCTATTTTGACTCCTCTGCCCTTGTCACTGAACATGACTTATGACTCGTTTCTCTCTCTCTTGTTAAAATGGAGACACTGTACAGGATGGTTCATAACTGAACATCACATTATTTTTTTCTTTAAAATATATTTTATTGATTTTTTACAGAGAGAAAGGGAGAGGGATAGAGAGTTAGAAACATCGATGAGAGAGAAACATCAATCAGCTGCCTTCTGCACACCCCCTACTGGGGATGTGCCCACAACCAAGGTACATGCCCTTGATTGGATTTGAACCCGGGACCCTTCAGTCCCATGCTCTCTCCACTGAGCCAAACCAGCTAGGGCCATATTATTTCTTTTAAGAACACTTTTATTCAATGTATTGGGTGACATTGGTTAATAAAAGTATATAGGTTTAGGGTGTGCAATTCTCTAACATTTCTAAATGTCAGTGATATTCTCTCAGGAGAAAAGATCCTTCCAAATACTCCCCCAAAAAAACGTTATTTGAAAGCAAAAGCAGGGGAAGATGAATTCAGAGCTTTGAGTTGATGTTTCTGATGATTAGAACTTGTCTCCTCTCTTCATGTAGCTCTCAGTGAGCTCTGCACACGGCCAGGCTTCCACGTGAGCAGGAGACTGCTCTCTCCGATTACTGTGGTGCACGAGATTCACACACTCTTTTTTTTTTTTAATCCTCACTGGAGGACATGTTTTTTTATTGATTATTAGAGAAAAAGAAAGAGGGAGAGAAAGAGAGAGAAACATGATTGATTGATTGCCTCCAGCACACACCCTGAACAGGACTGAACCTACAACCTACTTATGTGCCGTGACCAGGAACTGAACTTGCAACATGGTGGTGTATGGGGCAATGTTCCAACCAACCGAGCCGCTGCCAGGGCTCACACACTTTTTAATTTTTATCTTTAAGAGGAGGTTATCTGAGCATTTATGAAGACACTGCAGATATATTTGAAGCGTTTGTATAGCTTCACTGAAGACAACTTTTGACATGGATTGTATTTTCACTTGATTCTGCACAGTTCTTGGGGTGCATTTACTGAACTCTAATAGCTGAGCTAGGTAGAGGGTCATGCCTGTCTCGAAGGCTGCAGTGGGTGACAAGTCTCCATCCTGGTGGGGACTCTAAATAATTGCTCAATGAAAAAGTAGCATTTTGTCCTCTTAAGAAGGAGAAATGATGTAATTATTATTTTTTTTTAAAAATCTTTATTGTTGACAGTATTATATAGGTTCTCTTCCTCCCCTTCGCGCCCCCCCCCCCCCCGCATAAACTTCTTCCAGCCTGCTCCTATCCCCTCTTCCAGGCCCTCACCACCCCATTATCTGTGTCCATGGGTCATGAATATATGCATACAACTCATTGGTCGATCGCTTCCCACCCACCTTTCCCTGCCTTCCCTCTGAGGTTCAACAGTCTGTTCATGCTTCTATGACTCTGGGTCTATTTTTGATCATCAGTTTCCCATTTTTGAAATTTCAATATCATAAAATATAACACAAAAACAGAATAAAAAGGACAATGTCATGTGAGACACATAACATGCCTTACAGATTATTTGTGCAGGTCCAAATAATTAAATGGAAACCACTGTAAGGCATCAACATTAGGTTTCATTTAAAAAAAATTCTGAAATTGAAATGAGTCTTACTATCATGTGTCACTTTAATATGGCTATATTTTAAGTGGTTATAAAATCAATGGTGTATCTTATAATAAAAGCTTCCTTAGGTTTTAGTAAAATGTCACTGAAATCAGTAAATACTTATTATTTTGGCTGTCTAAAATATACACAAAATCAATTGCTTTTCTGTAAAGAGCAGTAATTTGTTAGATGATAAAAACAAAAAAGTTAAATCTCATTTTCAGTACTGACAACAAAATACTTCTACAGTAAGCATAACACAAAACATTGGAGATTTGTATTTGTGAATAAAACATGTAAATGAAGGCTGCAAAGCCCTCGCCTGTTTTGCTTAGTGTATAGAGTGTTGGCTTGTGGACTGAATGCTACCAGGTTCAATTCCAGTCAAGAGCACATGCCCGGGTTGTGGGCTTGATCCCCAGTGGGAGGTGTGCAGGAGGCAGCCTATCAATGATTTTCTCTCATCATTGATGTTTCTATCTCTCTCCCTCTCCCTTCCAGTTTGAAATCAATAAAAACATATATAAAAGAAAGCTGCATAAAATAGAAATGATCTATATTTCTGAATGAGAAAACTGAGCAATCTAGAGACTGCATTTCCAATTTCAAGATTAGTTTTGAGATAGTGATATGTTCTGATAAAATGTTTTGATTTATTTTTTTCATTCATAAAATATTGTTGAGCACTTAATATGTGCTATATTCTATTCTGAGAGCTGGACAATGGGAGAAATCCAGGTGGGTCCCCGCAGAGCTTAAAATCTGTAATTCTTAATATAAAATTTATGAAATAAATGCATACATATAATTTTCAAATACCTGTACATTTTATTAAATGACAACCAAAAATACAAGCAGCTTGTTCCCCTGGGAGATTCAACAAGTATGTCTATCAAATGTTATTTTGATAAAAATCTCTAACAGAAGTCTTGGCTGATAGTAATCAAAACTAGTGCAATGCTTCCCCTTCAACAAACACAAGAATTCTGATCAAAAGAAGAGAAGTCCCAGGAAAATATTTGATAACATGTATGGAACTTAATATAAAGTGGAGTAGGATTTCAGAGTAATGATGAAGAGTATAATCATTGCACAAATGATGCAGAAAAAACTGGTTAGCTAAGGAGAAATAAAATTAATTTACACTCACAGCTTACAGCGTATGCTTAAACAATAATTGAATTTGTTAAGTACATGTACATGTGTGCTTATGTATATAATAAAAGAACTAGTCAGATTTTATGAAGCATAATAACTCCCTAAGCTTTAAATCATAGGAAAAAATCAGAAAGGGAGAGATGAATTCAGTTCCATACAAATATTAAATGCTAGAAACTGATTGTTTTGATGCTGGAAACTGATTGTTTATAACCTACCTTGGTTGCTCTGAAAGGTCAGAGCTATGCACCCATTGTTTAAGTTGAAACATTGTTAATTACAGCAAATCCCCACTTGTTAATTACATGTAAAATTCTTGCTTGGAATTTCCTGCCTAAGGATATGGTTGTTTTCTCAGAGACTCAATAAAAGGCTGGTGAGACCCAGGCATCAGTGGGCAGTCTACCCT
>PVJC01041640.1:0-15263 GCA_004026665.1 Murina feae
CCCCTAACTGCCCTCCCCTGCCGGCCTGGTCACCCCTATTAACTTTCTTTTTTAATCTTATCCCCTTCACGCACAATTGTATTTGACTTCCTTATTGGCTTCTTCCTCTCACACAATTTTTCTCCTTTATGTAACACTTTTCCTACTGACTCATCATTTATAAACTTTTCTTTCCTCCTTATTTCCTACTTCTGTTCCACCATCATTCTTACCATTTTTCTACTACCCTCCTTCCCTTCCCACATTCCTTCTTTCCTTTATCTTTACCCCTGCCCACTCTCCCCTTTTCCTTCCTTCCCACCTTAATTTTTTCTTCACTTCCTCCCTCTGACCTGTTTTGTTCCCTCCCCCATTCCTTCCAAGGCTGCTCCCCACCCCTGGGCTGAGGCCTTGGAATGGACCCATCGCTTAGGCCTCCATGTGCATGTGCCCCGCTCGATCAGTCCATTCAAGGGCCGCAGCCGAGAGGCGGGGCCAGCTGGCTGCTCCCTGCCCCTTTGGCTGCCGCCTGCGAATCCATCTGCCTTGCTGGACCCAGTTCGTGGCTTCTCCCGGGGCTGTAGCCTCCGCCATCTTGGCTGGGCTAATTTGCATACAGTTGCTCTGATTGGCTGGTGGGTGTGGCTTAGGCATCGTGAAGAAACGGTCAAATTTAATATTATGCTTTATTAGATAAGATGCTTTTTGTAACTCTATGAAATAAAAACTACTGCCTGCAATGTTGAATCTAAACTGTTAACTCCTGTTTCATTAATGAGAGGTAAGGTGGGAGGGTAATGCAAAAATATAGAAAAGAGAAATATATTTGACCTTAGTATTTTTTCTTTACCCTAGGCATAGTCCTTGTTAGAAGGGCTATCATCAAAAGAATATTTGTGATTGACTTCTAGTAATCGTCTGTGGTGGTTTTACATATTATTAGATTGAACCCACCTGGACAGATTTCTTTAGTTCATGGCCCAGAATTTCACAATGTGGCTCTGAGTCTCACTGTTGGAACCAACAATAATTCCAATCCCCATCTGAATTTTTCATATATTTACACCATTTATTTTTCATAGGAGAATAAGACAAAACTTTTCTAATGAACTTAGAAGATATCATTTGAAAAGCATGTTTCTTTTTAAATGTATCTGGAACTTAGTACCATAAATAAGGAAAAAATGGAAATTACTGACAAACTAATTCTTAAAAATAATAAGTACCTCATAGTGATTATTATATACTTGGCATTAATTAATTAATTTATTACTCATACTAACTCTAAAGAGAACATAATTATTATTTTTTAAATGAGGAAAATAAGATCAATATGTTAAGTAAAATAATACACTGAGTATTTAATAAATTTGAGTTTTAATACTAAGTTGATTTTGATTTTTATAACCAAAGTTCTTAGTGAAAAAAATTTTAGAGACAGGATAGGAAGTTTTAGGGAAAAGGGGGGTCCATGGAAGAGGAAAGCATGTGTGATGGGAAGGAGACAGCTCCAAGAAGCCAGAATGTTTGTCTTACTTTTACAGAGGATACAGAAATACTACAAGAGGAAAGCATATATTCACAGAAGATAGAGGAATGTTGTAAGATAAGAAGGAGAGGAAGGGGGGGAGGGCACCACATGGGCTTTGGACTTTGAAACTGATACTCTGCAGAAGAATGACCAATTAGGAAAGCATGGGGGTCATAAATTAAGGAAGCGTCCAATTAGAAAGGGGTGTGAAGAGACAAAGCTCTTTGTCTTTATAAACCTGGAGACAGAGAGACTCAGAACAGGATTTAGATTATTTTCCCCTTTTGGGAAGAGAGAGTAGGGTTTTTCCATTTGGGAACCCTTCCCGAGGGGGAGTCTGTACATGCTTGCAATAAACTCCTACATGGTTGCTTAAAAATCTTTTGGTCTGGGAATTTATTCTTAAACATTGTGAGGTAAGAACCCACAGGAAGAGAGTGTGCCCCAACTCCAAGTATCAATAGCTTGTTCTTCATCTAAAATATCACTTCAAAGAATACTGTACAAGAAGTTGCATTGTGAATATAATTTTGGTGATGTCATTTTCCTGATGTCTAAGTCATATCCAATATTTAATATCAAATTGAATAGGTTTCTATTAAATTTGATTCTATTAAATGACAATTTTTTTTTTAGGTCATAGATCGTGAAAAAGACTATGAGATAGCACAGATTTTCTGTAGTTAATAAAAATCCCAAGTATTTTATCATTTAACATGTTAATACCTTGCAGAATGCAATTAGTAAGAGTGTTTTGTTTCAAATGCAATTATATAAAATTATAAAATTTAAATATTCATTTTAAATTTATATGTTTTCTTTTAGCTGTTTTAACTTGGAGGGAAACAAATATTTTATTAACAGTAAAATGGAACTTCTTATCATTAGTGGATACCCTAACTGCATATTTAAATATCTCAGTATTTTATTTTTTAAAAATATACCCAAAGTAAAAGAAAGGGTATACTGAAAGACTGAGCATTATTTTCATAATAATTTGAATATCAATAGGAAAACTACATTTTAAGTGCTTAACATTTATATAGTTATTCTAATTTTATTTGATCAAAGCCTATATATATATATATATATATATACTAGAGGCCTGATGCACAAAAATTTGTGCACTCAGGGAGGTCCTTCAGCTCGGTCTGTGCCCTCTCACAGTCTGGGACCCCTCGGGGGATGTCCACCTGCTGGCTTAGGCCTGCTCCCTGGGAGATCGAGCCTAAGCTGGCAGTCAGACATCCCTCTGGCAGTCTGGGAGCCCTCGAGGGATGTCCACTTGTCCGCAGAGAGCAGGCCTAAGCTGCAGTCAGATATCCTTAGCGCTGCTGAGGAGGCAGGAGAGGCTTCCACCACCACTGCTGCACTGGCAGCCATCAGCTTGGCTTGTGCCTTAGCAGAGCTCCCTCTGTGGGAGTGCACTGACCACCAGGTGCAGCTTCTGCATTGAGTGTCTGCCCCCTGGTGGTCAATGTGTGTCATAGTGACCAGTCATTCCCAGTTGTTCTGCTGTTAGGGTCAATTTGCATATTACCCTTTTATTATATAGGATAGAGGCCTGGTGCATGGGTGGGGGCCAGCTGGTTTGCCCTGAAGGGTGTCCTGCATCAGGGTGGGGTTCCCATTGGGTTGCCTGGCCAGCATGGGTGAGGAGCTGAGGGCCTTTTTCAGACTGGCTTCACCCCGTTCAGTGTGGAGGTTCCTGCTGGCATGACTGGCCAGCTTGGGTGAGGGTCTAATGGCTGTTTGTAGGCTGGCCAAGCCTCCCAGCAGGAACCCTCACCCCATGAGGCTGTGTCCATCCTGGGTGAGGGGTTGATGGCTGTTTGCAGGCTGACCAAGGCTTCCAGTGACCCAAGCTACCAGCGAGGCTGGCTGGAAGCAGGTATCTGGGATTTATTTATCTTCTATAATTAAAACTTTATTGTGTTGAGCGGACACCACAGCCGGCCAGGGCAGGCAGGTAGCTTGGCTTCCTTCATCACCGGGGCAACCAAGCCTCCTGCTTGCTCCAGCTTGTGGCTGTTGGCTGCTATCTTTGTTGGGTTAATTTGCATATAGTCACTCTGATTGGCTGGTGGGCATGGCTTGGGTGTAGTTGAGTGACATCAATTTGCATGTTTCTCTTTTATTTGATTAGATGTGTATATATCATGTAAAAATCTACATATTGTAAAAGATTTTATTTATTTCTAAAAGCTCATAAGTTGCAGTTTCTTTCTTTAGTTATTTTTTGTCTGATACACATTTTTAGATGCTTCATTTATCACATCTTGTACGTGTCTATGTTATAAAGGTGGCACATTGTTTCTTTACTGTAGGTTTTTTAAATTAATGGGAAAACCAAGTAAACTAGAGTTTAAGGGTCAGAGTTTTCTGCTACTTTCTTAACTCTTGCCTAAGGGATTATTGTTATTACTACTGAAATTTTACATTCAGTCATAGCGTACTCTGGGGTCATGATCTTGACAAGTTAGATAAATGGCGAGTGAAAACCATGGGTGAAGGTCAATAAAGACAAGTCCTAGGAAGCTAAATTGAAAGCAAAATACCAATTATAATTCTACTTGTTATAGAAAGTGTAACTAAATTCAAATAGAGCAGAATCACTAATGATAAATCATAGATTTGCAAAAGTAACTTTTGACTGTACAGTAACAGGCAATTAAACTCAAAACTTTATTTTTGTACTGGTTTGTTTGTTTCAAGACCTGTTGTTATTCTCACATCAGATTTATGGTAGGTTTAACAGGATTAATAAGTCAAATGACTGAAAAAGGAAATAAAACACAAACTACAAAAGATAATTGAATGTGTGATAAATTCTATGAGTTAAATCAAGGTGACTTTTTTATGTTCTAAGTACAGAAGTGTTAGTTTCTTTATTTCTGACTTGCAAGTTTTAGCAAGAAGAATGCAACTTATCCTTTTTTTATATTGTTAAATATATAGCAATTAGTCTTTTTTTATTATTTTTTTATTGCTTCAAGTAGTACAACAGTGTTAGATAGGTCTCCATTTTTTCCCCTTGCCCTTCCCCACTCCTTGCCCTACCCCCCAGTTTCTTGTGTCCATTGATTTTGCTCATATGCAGGCATGCAAGTCTTTCTGTTGATCTCTTAATTCCCCCCCAACCCTCCCCAGCCTTCCAGCTGTAGGATGACAGTCTGTTCAAAGCTGTTCTGTCTCTGTATTTGTTTATGTTTATCATAGCAATTAGTCTTTTAAGAGCATGTAATTGAAAGGAGTTTTAGCGGGTAAAATAGACAAGTTTAGGAAGTTTTCAAAACAAAGAGCGTCCATGTGGGAGGAAGTCTTGGAGCCCAAAAGTGGGGGCTTGGAGCTTACCAAAGGCATACATTCACAGGGAACAAAAGGTGCCACAGGATAAATGGAGAGGAAGACACCCATTCACAGAAGATAGGGAAAAGCCACAGGTATAGGGAGAAAGAGGAAACAAACTTTCACAGAGGACAGAGAAATGCTGGCAAATGGGAGAAAGAGGAAAACAGATTTTCACAGGAGATAGAGAATTCTACCACTGAAGGGGGAGAAAGAGAGAGGGATCCCAGGTGGTGTTTGAGCTTTGAAGCTGATATAGTGACCAATCAGAAACGAACATGGAGAAACAAAGAACTGCAGCCTTTATAGTATAAACCTTAGGAAAAGGGAGTTTTGTGGTCCCCACCCTCTTGGTCCCCCTCTGTACTTGGGATTCTGTACTTGTTTCCAATAAATTTCCACCCTTTTCATCTACTGCCTTTTGTCTGTAGCTTCATTCTGGGAATCTACCTTTACAAGAACCCAGGAAAGAAGTCACCCTTTCATTTTGCTCAGAAAACAAAACAAAACACTTGACTCTTAATTGTGTCTGCATTCATAAAACATAATAACTGTGAAATATATTAATTCATCCATTAATTGAAAACAACATTATCTTAAAAGTGCCTTCACAAGAGAAAAATGGGGACCATTTGTTAATAAATAAGCAATAAATCTCTACATTTACTTAATATAATAAGCCTTTTGAAAAAATCAAATATGGAGATACTATATTACAGAGATTGGTGGAATGAGCAGCATTGGGATGATTCTTGGAAAAGGATTTTCTGAGGAGACAGAAAGATTAAGGCAAAAGTCTCTAAGGGAAGGATGAATTATTAAAGACGCAGAGCAATGTAGAAGTAGGTAGTGTACAAGTTGTCTGTCTAATCATACAAAATGGGATTCAGAAAAGTAGGCAAAAACAAAACAAAACAAAACACACAGATAATCAGAGGCATATAAACAATGGGAAAGTGTTTAGATTTCAGCCTGAGTCTGATGCGATGTTCAAAAAGTAAAACACATCATAAATAGCAAATGTGATAATTGTTCTAAAAGGTCTTAATTTCTTACTGTTACTAGTTAAACTAATCATTGTGCATGTTATCCAAATGGCAAGTTGAAGTTTTGGGGGTTTTGTTCTATGAAGTTTGAAGAATAAAATTCACAGACTAGAAGATTTCATGCAAAAGCATGGAAATTTATTGCAAGCATAATATATAAACTCCTGCCTGGAGAAGGGTCCTCAGATGGGTAACCAGTGAGTTTCTTTGTCTAAGGGTTTATAAATGCTGGCAGTTCCTTTGTTTATTTTCTAATTGGAACCTTTTTTATTTTATGTCTCCTTATGTTTTTCTTCAGTTGGTTGATTTTCCTGTCCCTGTTTAGCATCAGTTTCAAAATGTCAAAGCTCACCAGGTGCCACCCCCTCCTCTTGCAATAGTCTGCCATCCTCTGTGCTTATAAGATAAACATTGTAGTGGTTTGGAGTTGGCTCCACCCATCATGAATGCATTCCTTTCCCATGGACACTACTCCCACTGCCTCTTTTATCTCTAAACTAGAGGCCCAGTGCACTTGTGCACTAGGTGGGGGGGTGTCCCTCAGCATGGTCTGTGCCCTCTAAGCAATCTGGGACCCCCTCGGGAGATGTCCACCTGCTGGCTTAGGCCCACTCCCCAGGCAATCGGGCCTAAACTGGCAGCCAGACATCCCTTTTGTAGCCTGGGAGTCCTCAGAGATGTCCATTTGCCAGCAGGGAGCAGGCCTAAGCTGTAGTCGGACATCCTTAGTGCTGCTGAGGAGGCAGGAGAGGCTCCTGCCACCACTGCTGTGCTGGCAGCTGTTAGCCTGGCTTGTGGCTGAGCAGAGGTCCCCCTATGGGAGCGTACTGATCACCAGGGGACAGTTTCTGCATTGAACACCAGCCCCTTGGTGGTCAGTGTGTGTCATAGTGGCCAATCATTCCTAGTCGTTCTGCTGTTAGGGTCAATTTGCATATTACACTTTTATTATAGAGGATCCTCTCAGCAGGATCTTCAGCCTCTGTTTCTGACAATAATTCACTCTCAAAAGTTCATGAGAGTGAATGAAATTCACAATTCACATTACTAGTTCAAAACACAATATTTTCTGCAAATATATGCTGATAAATAGGATAGTTAATAGCAATAGACTTTAAATACCTTGTATTTTCACAAAAATGTATAAATGTGTCCAATTAAGTACTATTCTATTACACATGTTTTACTGCCATCATTTATAATGTACTATATTACAATTTTATATGTACTGAATGAATGAGATTTTTTTTTCACTTATTTGAAAATATTCTCAATTGTAGTTTTTCCTACAGATTATACAAGAAAGCTAATTCTTCTGACACTTCAAACTGATCATCAACTTATTGGAAAATCAAACATAAGTAAGCAGTATTAGTAACATCTCTCAAATCATAGAGTACCATGTTGTTTTGTTTTACTTTCACTTCAAATAATTTTATAATATGGCAGTTTAAAATTTACCTTAAAAATTTGAGAGCTAATCTTCTATGCAAGGCATTTACTGCTCTTTATTTCTCAACATTGAAATGAAACTGATATTTGAGAAATAGTGTAACTATTCCTTACACATTGGTAGTCAAGAAATCCCAATATTTCCATTCACTTTTTAAAAATCTAGGGCACAAATTAATGCTTTCATATGGAACTTTGTATTAGGAATGCTTTTAACTTTATCAGAGTGACTATCAACTATATACATTCAATTTTTGAGAAAAATATATATTTTATTTTAGACATGACCATTATCTTTTTAATAAACTATCTGTGGTTCTGATAGAAATACATTCTATGGTAAATAAGACATTAGCTGCTTCACCCTATATAATAAAAGCTTAATATGCTAAGTGTCCAGTTGTCTGGTTGGCCATTCAACCAATCAAAACATAATATGCTAATGATATGCTAAGGCCACTCAACCACTCCCTATGACATGCACTGACCACCAGGGTGGCCAATGCTCTGACCAATATGTTAACTTGCTATTGGGGTTCAGCCAATCAGGACTGAGCAAGACGGGCCAAACACACCCTGGAGCCCTCCTGCGGTCCCTCCCCAGCTGGCCAACCTCCTGCGTCCTTATTTAGCCATAATCTTGCTCTGGTGGCCTATGCCAGCTCGGGCTGAAGACCCACCTCCAAGTGCATGAATTTTGTGCACCGGGCCTCTAGTATAGTATAAAAACAAACATTTCAAGCAGCCTTCTATCGTCAATTCCCTTTAGAAAAAAACTGTCTTACTTTTTCTAAGCCATTTCACTATGTCTGCTTGAATGAAAATGAACAAGATCTGGCAAGTGTATATATTGTTTTTCAGGCTAAACTTGTTCCACAAAGGGATGTTCCTGAAACATCATGAGGAGATAAATTTTTCCGAGTGGAGAGACTTTGAGGAGAACATCTTCATTGCTCACTTTGCCTAGAAGCGATGACACAAAATAAGGATCTATAGGAATATATATGCCATGGTCGATCAGTTCACTAGACCTATGTGGGATTCACAGATAATGTCATAATGCCACAGGATGATTCTCCTTCACTAGAAAAGACCCTTAATTTTTAAAAAGCAATAATATCCAACTTAAAAATAAATAAAATATATTTTCAGCTCCTTCTCAGTTAAGGTGACACAGTTATATAATAAAATATAAATGAACTCACTGAGACTTTTGTAAATCGTCTTGTAATAGAAGAAAGGAGAAAAACCAAGCAACACTTAGAGAAATGGAGTTACACAGTTTTATTATGCCAGCAGACTCAGAGGAGTTTGCCTCTCAAATTCTGAGCAAACCAATATGGTGGAAGTTCTTCTTTTATCCGCTTTTGGTATATTTGTCCCCCAAATATGGATTATACTTCTGGATCTTTTGTGGGCTTTGCAAAAAGCCCCAGGTGTTGGGGCTTGAGACCATACCTGAGGGCCTTGCTTGGCACCAGTCCTGATAACCCCCCTCTGGGGGGCTGTGTCATGGTTTATGGCCTCTGTAAAATGTAAGCATTTAGGTAACAGGTTTTGAAAGACCAGTTTGTGGAGAAAGGGGTAATGACTTAATTATAAGTTATCAAGAATGTACACTGGGCTTGCTGGCACAGATTCAGATTGCTAGCCCCCCCCTCCAAATATCAGGGTTACATTGGAATTCACCTTTTAGTCTCCTTACTCTCTTAAATAGCAAACAATTGACTAGCATGTGGCATTTGGAACTTTTCCAGATCTGGAAGCTAGATATAAGGTTGAAGTGGAAGAGCCTTGCTAAGCCTATGGGGAAACAAACTTCAGGCAAAGGATGACTTCATATAATTTTGTAGAAGCCTTAGATTTTTGTAGTAAAGGGCTTCTCTAAATACCTTGGCTTCCAGTTGGGTGGCACAGTTGGTTGGAGCATCAACCCCTGTACAACTAAAAGGTTGAGGGTTTGATTCCCAAGTCAGGGCACATATCTAGGTTGTGGGTTTGATCCCTGGTAGGAGAGTGTATGAGAAGCAACCAGTTGATGTTCTCTCTCTCTCTCTCTCTCTCTCTCTCTCTCTCTCTCTCTCTCATCATTAAGCATATCTTCAGGTGAAAATTAAAAGAAATAAAATTTATTCTCCCATATTTCATATTGATGATAGTTTCTTTTGCTGTTCAGAGCGTTATATTTTGATTTAGTCTCATTTGTTTATTTTTCTTTTGTTTCTCTTGCCCTAGGAAATATATTGGTAAAAATTCTGCTATGGGAGATGTCTGAGATTTTGCTGCCCATGTTTTCTTCTATGACTTTTACATTTAAGTGTTTTACCCATTTTAAATTTTTTCTCATTTGTACATAACCCATAGATATAATCAATGGAGCAATGAATACCTGGGGTGTGCTGAGAGCCAGGTGGAGGGGGTAATGGGGGAAAATGTGGGACATCTGTAATATTCTCAATAATAAACATAAAATAAAGTAAAATAATGAAAAATAAAATATATTACAATAAAAAATAAATAGTCATTTTCTCTTTCCAGCCAGAGCCGAGTTATGGATGTCTCTCGGGACAAGTGGCACAAGTGCCACAAGACCAGGGACATGAGAAAGCTCTACCACAAGAAGCAAAGATATGAGCTGGGACGCCCTGCTGCCAACACTAAGATTGGAGCCCACAGTCCAAGTGTGCAGAGGCAACAAGAAGTACCAAGCCTTGAGGATGGACGTGGGCACCTTCTCCTGGAGCTCAGAGTATTGTACGCACAAAACAACAGACTGGTCCGCAGCAAGACGCTCGTCAAGAGCTGCCTTTTGCTCATTGACAGCACCCCATGCCGACAGTGGTACAAGTCCCACAATGCACTGCCCCTAGGCGGCAAGAAAGGGGCCAAGCTGACTCCTGAAGAGGAAGAGATTTTAAACAGAAAACAACGATAAAAGAAAATTCAGAAGGAATCTGATGGAAGGAAAAAGAATGCCAAGATCAGCTTTCTTCTCGAGGAGCAGTCCCAGCAGGGCAAGCTTCTTGCACGCATCACTGCAAGACCAGGCCAGTGTGGCCGCGCAGAAGGCCATGAGCTGCGGGCAAGGAGCTGGAGTTCTGTCGGAGGAAAATCAAGGCCCAGAAAGGCAAATAAATCCTCTTCCCTCCTATCTTAGCTCATGTAATAAAGGTGTTTATTCTAAACAAACAAACAAACAAGTCAGTAAATACCTTGGCCTACTTTCACCTAAGATAAACAAATTATCTTATTTATTTAAACCATGTTTCATTCAGATTTACTTTGACTCCTGGCTCCTTTAGTCCTGTGGAGGATAGGATAACACTGACTCAAAATAACACATAGTTTGAATCTGGGTTTACTTTTCTGCCTCTTGCTTCTGCCAAAACCTCGTATTTTTGCATCACCAAAATACAGCTTCTGATCAATTAATTTAGTTTATAATGTAATTATCAAAGCTATGAAATCATTCACAAGAAGAAAGACTCAAATTTTGTAATAATTCTGAGCAGCTATACCTACAAAAGGAAGAAAAAAATGTCTATTGGAGAACCAATTACTGAAACATTTGCAAAACAGAATAAGATTGTCCATAAAAGTGCCAGTAATCATGTTTTCATTAATGGCAATATTTTTTCTTTTCTTATGGCTGAGCAGTGTTTCATTGCATATATACAATATCTTCTTTATTCAATCATCTACTGAAGGGCACTGGTTGTTTCCATGTCTTGGCTACCATAAAAAATGCTGCAATGAACACAAGGGTGGATATATCTTTCAAAGAAATAGTTTTGAGTTTTTCTGGTATATACCCAGAAGAGGAGTTGTGGGCCATAATAGTAACTTAATTCTTAATTTTTTGAATAGCACTCATACTGTTTCCATAGTGGCTATACGAATTTATATTCCCACAAGCAGTGAATTTGGGTGGTGGCCACACAATGTAATATACTGATGGTTTGTCAGAATCATACACTTGAAACCTATATAATTTTATCAACCAATGTCACCCTGATAAATTTGATTTTAAAAAGTGACAATATCTGGTAAATGATTATTGCAGTGATGGAACATTTGTGTATCTTGCCTGTTCAATGCCAATCCCCTTGATGTGATAGTGTACCATCATTTTGCAAGATGTTACTATTGAGAGAAACTGAGTTAAGGGCATATGAAAATTTCTGGGTTATTTTTACAACTGAATACCAATATATGATTGTGTCAAACTTAAAGCTTTATTTAAAAAGGAGAGTTTGGAAACACACTGTAAATGATAATGCTTTTTCATCAGGGCAGGCAGTTTGTGTGGCATGATGGAGGTAGAGCCCCATAAATTTTGAATTTGAATAATATTAAGAACATTTAAAAAATATGTTTTCACTTGAGTAAAGTTTGTTCTAGACTTTTGAGAGTACATAAACCTATTTTCCCCAAATTTTATATTTTTTGTTTTGTTTTATCTTTTCTCAACATGAAATGCTAAGATCTTGAGGACAGGACTTCCGACATAGGCTTAAAGGATATTTGTAGAAAAAGAACTATGATCTGTATCATAATCTTCCTCCTCAAGCAAAAGAGCTTTTAATTTTTTTAAAGAATTTTAAATAACAGTTGACATTAATTTCAGGTATACAACACAGTGATCAGAAATGTATATACCTTATTAAGTGATCACCAGGATAAGTCTAGTACCCACCACATACAATACATATTACAGTAGTCTATTTTCCCTATATTGTACTTTACATCCCCATGACTATTCTTATAACTGTAAATTTGTGTTACTTAATTCCTTCACCTTTTCCTGCTGTCCCCCAAACCCCCCTCTCACTTGGCATTTTGTTCTCTATGTCTATGAGTTTGAAGAACCGCACTGCTAATATACCAGGGCATATTAAGTTTGTCTATGTTGCTCTTTTGTTTTGATGATGCCTACATCCCAGAACAGGAAAATCACTTAATCACAGTCTTACACACAGAAATGTGAAAATAATAAAATATGAAAAAATAGACATACTGCCAAAGATTAAGATAAAATCTTCTATAGGTAATGCTTATAATGCTTAGTCTAATGAAAACCCAAGAAAGCTGACGCATGCTATAAGAGAAGTTTGCTGTGTTGCTCACTGAGGGGAATGATCAGGGGATTTAAGGTGAAGTTGTTGGTGGTTATGCTTTTTATGCATTTACCATAAAGATTCATGCACCAAACATTAAAACTTTATGCATTTAAAATAGAGATTCATATACCAAAGATTAAACCTTTCCTATTGCTTACTGAACTGAGATGTTCTTTATCAGCTTCAGGTTATTGAATAAAATCAATTGTGATGCAATGTACAAGTCAAGTTTGATATCTCCTAGGTAAGTGGAAGGTATTTTTTTAAAAATACATGTCAATTACTTCAGTGATATAATCCATTTGTCAACAAGCAAATTTCTGAATATGTTTAAAATTTAGATCAGAAATTGACCTCCATAATTATACAAATATTTGAAATTATCATTCCAAAGTGTTCTAAATACTCCAATGAATATTTTCTTTTAACATCATAAACTGTCTTCAGTATTAATGACATGTCGGCATCATGTTTTTCAATTAATAACATTCACATTTAGATTACAAATAATTTATTAACATAAATAATTCCCTTATAAATTGGTTTCTTATAGTTTTGTGTATTCCTCCAATCCTATCTAATAAAAGAATAATATGCAAATTAACCGCCACTCCGGGACAAAAATGGTAGCGCCCATAGCGGTGGGGCAGGACGCTGGTGGCGTTACCCTGGCAACGGGAGCCCAGCAGGCGATCAGACCGCAGGCAGCATCCAGCAGGGCCTGCTGGGAGGTCACCATGATGACTCTCCTTGAGTAGACAAGCAGGAGCCACAGGGTCGGCTGGGAACTGGCTGTGGAGGAGGGGGAGCCAGCAATGGGACCCCCACAGGTGGTGGCTGGCTGGGGCGGTGGTTGCGGATGAAGGGACGAAGGGGTGCGGTGAGCCAGAGCCATCGGGGACCCACCAGCTGCCACCCTTGGTGGGCCTTGGCCAGGGCAGTGGTTGCGGATGAGGAGATGAGGGGGTGCAAGCCATCAGGGACCCCACAGGTGGTGCCCAGCAGGGCCTGCTTGCCCACCCCCATGGTGTGGAGCAGACAGGCCAGGCAGAGAGCAGAGAACCACGTGGAGTGCGCCCAAGCCATCAGTAGCACATCTCCTGAGGGATCCCTAATTGGATAAAGTACAGTTCTGGCTGTGGGACCTCCCTACCTGCCCTCCCCATCCTCCACCTACCCGTGCATGAATTTCATGCACCAGGCCCCTAGTATTCAATAAATGTCCAGTGATCATTGCAGCATGTAATGTATAGAAATGGCAACAGAGTCCACACGTTCATAAAAATTATTTTACAGGGAGTTTGTATCCCTAACATGCAGATTATACTATGAAGCAATTCAAAAAGAACACCTGATTGTTTATGTAATTAACGTCCTTAATGAATCTACTTAGTGTTTAAGCTTTGGTAATGAATAACACATTTTTAAACATTTTCTCATAGTGAAAATTATTCCCTTGAGCTTTTAGCTTCCTGTTGGAGGTAACTAAATTTCTTCAGTACATTCTCTGAGGAGACTAAGCAGTAATCTCCTGGGAGACTCGCTGCTATTGTGAATTACTTGTATTGACACAACCCCATTTCTAAGCACTATTGTTCTGAAAATTCTCATTTGTAATTTTTATTAATCATGAATAAATATTCACTGTAAGACAGTGCATTCAACATATTTAATTGAATACATAGCCATGCTGAAAACCAAGCCGAACAGAATGTCCAAACAGATCTAAATTGGATGCACTGTTAAATGTCACTTACTTAATGCTAGTAAACTCTATCCTACTCCCTATTTAACTTGCTTTTATTTTTACAAGCCAACATTTCCCATTTAGGCAAGATAATTTTTGAGTCTTTTATTCAACTCTAACAGACATGTTTGAATTGTAGTTCTTGACATCACGAAGAAACAGGGAGTCTGTTAACCATATATCCTCTCATTTAAGATATCAAACATTTAATAAAGTGGCAATTCCTTAATTCAGTTATTAATTTAATGTACGCATTTTAAAAGTCTGATGATTATAATACCACTCTAGTTATGTTGGGTCAATTTGTTCAATAACTCACATAAAAAACTTGAGGAACACTGTAAAATAATAAACTTTGCCAAAACTTTGGATATATGTGCTCAATAAGTTGTTTATACATAATTACTTTCCGGTTCTTTATTTGAAAACCATATAATATAATAACTTCTACAGCCCTGACCGGTTTGGCTCAGTGGCTAGAGCGTTGACTCGCGCACTGAAATGTCCTGGGTTCAGTTCCAGTCAAGGGCGTGCACTTTGGTTGCGGGCACATCCCCAGTAGAGGGTGTGCAAGAGGCAGATGATTGATGTTTCTCTCTCATCAATGTTTCTAACTCTCTATCCCTCTCCCTTCCTCTCTGTAAAAAATCAATAAAATATATTTTAAAAAATAATAATTCCTACAATTCTCTTAGTGAGATTTTGACACAAAGAGTTAGTTTCACTCTCTCACTTAGAACTAGAGAAGGCTGGAGAAACAAAGTTTAGATAAGTAGCCTGGAAGCATGGCTCAGTGGTTGAGTGTTGACCTATGAACTAGGAGGTCACAGTTCAATTCCTACTCAGGATCTCCAATACGAGGTGTGCATGAGGCAGCCAATCAATAATTATCTCTCATTCTTGATGTTTCTATCTTTCTCCCTCTCCCTTCTTCTCTGAAATCAATAAAGATATATTTTTAAAAAAACAAAAATATAGGTTAAGTAGTTAAAATTAATGTATAGCAATTTATAATCCTATATAATAAAAGTGTAATATGC
>PVJC01041641.1:0-15272 GCA_004026665.1 Murina feae
CTAAAAGAGTTCATCACCACCCAACCAGTATTATATGAAATGCTGAAAGGTATCCTTTGAGAATAGAATGGAATCAGAGGCAGAGAAAGGGAGTGGACTGACAATTTTGGGGGGTTAAGGGTGTTGGGGATGCGTGAAGAGACTGGACAATAATTGTACACCTATAGATGAGGACAATGGGGGGGCAAGGTCAGAGGTTGGGGTGGGAATTGGGAGGAGGGGAGCTATGGGGGAAAAAAGAGGAACAACTGTAATAATCTGAACAATAAAAATAAATTAAAAAAAATAAAATAAAATAACCATGCGCAATACAAGCAAAACAATGCAGTGTTTGTGAGGTGGCGTTAGGAGGTAAGATGATGGTGAGGTCTCACCTACTTTCCTTTCTCAAAATGGATTCTTTAAGTATGTCATCACCAACAATAAATATCAGGGTTAACTGTTATGAGTTTGGGGAATTCCTTTCTTCTCCAAAGAAAGAACAAGTGCACAACTAGAAATTATATGTTAAAAATTTATACCATTGCCCTAACCAGTTTGGCTCAGCAGATAGAGTGTTGGCCTGCAGACTGAAAGGTCCCAGGTTTGATTTCGGTCAAGGGCATGTACCTTAGTTGCGGGCACATTCCCAGTGGGAGGTGTGCAGGAGGCAGCTGATCCATGTTTCTAACTCTCTATCCCTCTCTCTTCCTCTCTGTAAAAAAATCAATAAAATATGTTTTAAAAAAATTTTTATACCATTGCTCTCAGTTCCCATGCAATGCCAAAAGGCAGATAGTCAATTCTATGTGAAGACGAGAAAAGTTTATGGTGGGTAAATCTGGAGGCTGACAGTAAACATGAAAAAGCAGCTTGGCCAGCATGGCTCAGTGGTTGAGCATCAACCTATTAACCAAGAAGTCAGGGTTCAGTTCCCATGCCCAGGTTTCAGGCTTGGTCCCCAGTGAGGGCCATGCAGGAGGCAGCCAATCAATGATTCTTTCTCAACATTTATATTTCTATCTCTCTCTCTCTCCCTTTCTTTCTGAAATCAATAAAAATATATCTTTTAAAAAATATGAAAAAGCATAAAACTAAGTAAGGCTGGTGTCTGCCTCTATATGAAAAGGCTCCTTCATTTTAGATTTTTACGGAATGAGTAAAATAGCACAGGCTGATACAGACTGCAGAAATTGCAACAAGCATTACCTTAAAGGTGAAGGGACATGAACGTGGCTCTGATGAACAAGGCCTACCTGGGAGCACCTTGAATGGTGAAGGCCTTGTCAGCATGCTGGTCGCCCAGTTTCGTCATCACTTCATACAGTTTGTGGCAAAGCTAAGGGGACAGAGGCCACCTGCCTATTAGCTGCAAATCATTTTGAAGCCTACTCGGGCTATTGCCCCCCAAAAAGGTTTATTGAAAGGTTAGAGTTTGTGTCAAAAAAGTCACAAACACAAACGAACTTTAAAAACTTTAAATATATTTTTTAACCAGAATACAGAGCAGAAAACAAAAAATAACTGTTTACATGGACTCTACTAGAGATAAAGTCGTACAAACAACCACCTGCTAACCCAAGAGAATACCAGTGGACAGCATAGTTGCCAATTGTCTGAATATTTGGAGACATGCTTTCCTCAGCTTAAAGTACCACTTGAAACTCCAACATTAAAAACTGACTGAAAAACAAACAAACCCAAAACTCTGAAACTGTGACAATAACAAAAGTAATTTCAGAAGAGAAATCAAAGCAGTGAGTGATTCATGAGAGCATTTTTGTATACCCATGCACTAAAATCTTTGTCAGATATAGAGAACTATGCGGTCACAAAAAAATTTGTAGAAATATTACTAAGAGTAATAATACATTATTAAAAACAACATGCAAGTGAACACATTCTTTGTATAATGCTATGCCACTTCATTTGCTTCCAGAATAAATGTTCATTTACTTTATATTCCATATGTAAAAGTAATCATCATTACTCACCACGGCAATTTCCTTATGAAACTTGGCCTCGAGGCTAGAGACATTTTTGAAGGTATTGACATAGAACCCAACTCGTCTACCATGTGGAGATACAAAGAGGAAAGAACAGAAGGGAAAGACCAGTGAGCAAAACTGTATTTTAAATAAATATTTATTGTTGAAAGTATTACATATGTCCCCCCATTTCCCCTATTGACCCTTCTAGCCTGACTGCTCCAAGTCCCAAGACTTCGCATTAAATAAACATACATAAACATCCTATATAATAAAAGGCTAATATGCAAATCAACTGAACAGTAGAATGACTGGTCGTTATGACACGCACTAATCACCAGGGGGCAGATGCTTAATGCAGGAGCTGCCCCCTGGTGGTCAGTGCATGTCATAGTGATCAGTTGTTCCACTGTCTGGTTGATTTGCATATTAGCCTTTTATTATATAGGATGATGCAAGAGCTGCTCCCTGGTGGTCAGGGCACTCCCACAGGGGAAGTGCCGCTCAGCCAGAAGCTGGGCTCATGGCTGGCAAGTGCAGCAGCAGTGGCAGGAGCCTCTCCCACCTCCGCAGCAGTGCTAAGGATGTCCCCCGAGAGCTCCTGGACTGCAAGAGGGAACAGGCCAGGCTGAGGGACACTCCCCCTCTGTGAGTGCATGAATTTTGTGCATCAGGCTTCTAGTATATTAATAAACAAAATCCTGGTACAGGGTGCTTGAGAAATAGTAAGTACTAAAGAGAGTCAGACCAGAAGCCAAGGAGACAGCCTGGTGGTGTAGACCTGTGCTCTGAGACAGAGGACCTTCCTGACTGCAAAGCACAATGTTTATCTGCAGGCAATGGTTATTTGTGGCCTCTGGCCATGTTTGTGATAGGGGAAAGGAGAGGACCTGGACCTGCATTTGAGAAAGTAACTAAGGCAAAAGCTGCATGGGAGAGGAGAGACTGCAGATGCCGACAACCATGCAGAGGGACCCGACTCATTGTACTGTTGGCATAGAAGTCTTCCTGGGCACTTTATGTGACAACTCAGCACCCTTTTTCCAGGACACCAGTTAACCAGTCAGTGATTCCTCATACTTTCCCTCAGTTACTCAACAAAGGGCTTATCCAACACTGGGTGTATGCTTGGTGGTGGGCAAAGGTGGCCCCAGGAACTAACAATCTCATTAGAGGAGACTAATTAATGAACACATGCTCCATTAATACTGGTAATGGAAAGAAGAAGGGAAATTAAAGTTATCACAAAGGCCATACATGACTAAATAACTAGATCGGACAGAAACAGCTAAAGGAACTGAAGAGGTGAGGGGAATAAGGAGCCCTGTGCCAGCTGCAAACAGCTGTTTGAGAAGATAAGCATAGGCTGACCTGAAGAGCAGGTCAGATGTAAATAGAAGGTGGGTGCAGATGGGGGAAGGTGGTTGAAGTTGATTGATGAGTACTGTTTTATTTTCATTAATATGTCACTGTGATGAATCAAACCCTAATGAAGATCTATGAATTAAAATGTGCATAACTTTACCATTTATTTCCTTAGAATAAGTTTCTTGAATGTAAATGCTATGTGAAAGGGTATCCTTGTAAACTTCAGGGTTAAGGGAAATCTTCCTAATGCCTTTAATTGAGATTTGAGTTTCCACTTGATAACTATATCAAGGTTTAACCTGTGACATCCAATATGGCAACTGCTAACTATGTGAGGTTATTTAAATCTAAGTGAATCAAGACAAAATAAGATTAATTTAAAATTTAGTTACATTCCAAGTACTCAGCAGCCAGCCACATGTGGCAAGTATCTCCCATACGGAAAAGTGTAGATTATAGAACACTTCCACTGACAGCACTGAACTGTCACAGGCAACAAGGACAAGATACAGCATACTCACTGTATATTCACTGTTCTTAAACTTCTAAAAGGGACAGGTATAACCCATACAAAAACATCTTTACCTTGACCATAACGATGGTAACTCCTCTTGCAAGTCAACATTAAACTCTTCAAACACTTTCTGTGCTTTCTGAAATTCCTCTTCTGCCTAGAAATGACACATAACATGTGTTTATACTAAAAAAAAATCACATAACACAAGCCATTTCAACTTAATCATCTATATAATAAAGAGCCAGAGCTGTAACTTCCAAAGGCTCAACCAGACCAGTAATCAGTACTGTGTTGCCGTGGTGACTAGGATGCTTCAGGTGCCCCAACCCAGCACTGACTGACTAGGGGGCTGAGGATCAGGCCCAGAGAGTGGCCTGTAGAGAGAGAGAGGCAGGGTCTGATCCGTAGCCTCTGTGGCAGCCATTGATCAGAACTTGCCTCCCTTTCTCTCCTGGCCTGGCCAACACCTAAGCCTACATTTCTCTCCAGGCCTCTACCAAGGCCTCTGATCAGCCCTGCCTTTCTGATCAGGCCCCATTGATAGGCCTAGAGATGCTGACTGGCATAGAAATTGACCAATCAGAACCAAATTGGCTGGCAGAGGAGGGCAGTTGGGGGTGATCAGGCAGGCAGAGGTAATTAGGGCAGATCAGGCTGGCAGGGGAGAGCAGTTAAGAGTGATATCAGGAGAGCAGGGGAGGGCAGTTGGGGGTGAGATCAGACCAGCAGGGGAGGACAGCTGGGGCATGATCAGGCCAGCAAAGAAGAGCAGTTAGGGGTGATTAGGTAGGCAGAGGCAGTTAGGGGTGATAAGGCAGGCAGGCAGGCAGAGAGGTTAGGAGCAACCAGGCAGACAGGAAGAGAGGTTACGGGCAATCAGGCATGCAGGCAGGTGAGTGGTTAGGAGCCAGTAGTCCCAGATTGTGAGAGGGGTGTCCAATCGCCAGTGTGGGATCGGGCCTAAACCGGCAGTCAGACACCCCCTGAGGGGCCCCTGATTGGAGTGGGTACAGGCTAGGCTGAGGGAACGCCTCCCTCTGTGCACAAATTTTGTGCACCAGGCATCTAGTCTATACTAATAAAAGGGCAATATGCAAATGGTCGGGATGCCTTCACACATAACGACCGATCAGCTGGAGGCTCTATGTGCAGCAGGTACAGGTGGGCAGGGACTTGCAGCATTCAGGAGGGGGGCAGGGTGCAGCAGAGGCCTTTCTATGTTCCTGTAGGCCAGGGGTCCTCAGGCCTCCACCGTGGCCAGGCCCAGGGATCAACAGGCCTCCCAGTTCTAGCCTACCTCTTTGGGGCAATGGATGATGGGGCTCCCGCACTGTGACAGAGCACAAGTCAGGCTGGGACCCCATCCCACCCCCTGCTCCCCCGAGTGCACAAATTTTGTGTAACAGGCCACTTGTTTAATATAAAATAGGAATAGCTTTATGGAATCCTGGAAACATTTTGGGTAGAAAAATCACTCTGCTTACTGCCTACATAATTTTTTTCAATAAATGTGAAATATTAAGTTTTAGGAAAACTGAATTGAATACAATGGGTATTCATTCTCTTACATTCTCTGAGAGATTCATTCATTCTATAAAAATCTGTTAATGGCCTGTTACACACTGCTCTGGATGCGAATATGGATGCTTCCCTAAGAAATATCCAGTCTAGTGAGAAATCTGAATTACACTGAAAGACAGGACTTGTAAACCGTTATGAGGTATGCTGTTGTGGAAGGTGGTGGAAAGAAAAGAAAGGTTTCATAGAGAAGGTAATACTTTCTACCTGAATCTTGAAGAAGGGAGAGGGTAACACATTGCAATACATAAAGATAGAGTTCCTTGGGTTGGAATTTCAGTGCACTAACCTTGAGAATTAGTCATTCACTTTTTACCTCAGTTGCCTCATTCATAAAATGGAGACAGTAATGCCCACTGACAGGTGGTAGGAGTATTAAGGAAAGGTGATGTAGATGAAGTGCTGAACAGGTGGCTGGTGTCTCTGAGGCCTCACATGAAGAACAGCTGTTATTGTGGCTGCTCAGGAACTGATATGTAGGTCATGGAGCCTCTAGCTCAGGATGTGTGCACAGAAGCAGAGGGGAGGAAAAAAATTCATGGAAGTTGATGATTAAGGGGTGAGTCACAACCAAATAGAGAAGGTTGCACATGCTGTGCTAAGCAATTTAACATTTTTCTAGAGGCAATAGAAGCCATTAAAAGACTTAAGCAATGAGAAACGTATCTAAATATGTGCTGTAAGGAAGACCAGGCAGCCGTGTGTAGGCAGATAGGAGGGAGCAAGACTGGAGGAGAAGGGAGTAGCTACCAGGTGTCATCAATTAAGTGGCATCTGTAAATGTATGACATACTGTAGAAGTTACTAAAATGGGTTTCCTAAAAGAAAATGAATGCTATGCAAATCTAGCACATGTCTATACTCTCAATCACAAGATATGTCTGAGATTTTCAAACTCGGTTCTCTACCTGCATCTGCATTTTAGCATCAAGTGTGGAGTACAAACACAGAGAGAAGTACAGGAACACATTATTTTCTCTGATCCTATAGCATTGTTGGGAGACAAAGTCTACTCTGATCAAAGTGCATGAGTTGTGTCACCCATGTGAACTCTATAATAGTATCAAAAACCTTATCTTTAACTAAAAATTATGGAAAACAAGCCCTCAAGCACCATGTTTCAGTTTAAATTCTGTCCTGATCCCAATATCCTTTAAAAAGGAAATATTTCATTTTTAAAAGCAAAGCTGCTATAGGTCACAGAATATGGAATAGTTTCAAGAGAAAGACCACTCCCTACCTTAGAGATTCGACTCTCATCCTTCCTCTTAGAGCTCTGTAAAGCCTCCAGGTGGTGGCGGGCACTGTCATAGTCAACCAGCTTCCTGCTGCGCTTGGCGATGCGATTCTGCCAATGGAAATATGTTCATGAAGAAAGAGACCTGGTCAGAGGTGTTTTTTTTTCTGCTAAAATGCTTTCTTTGTCCAGAGTAGCCTGAGATCTTAGCTGGAGATCAAGGTGAATTGGAATTTTAGTAGACAAGTGACCCCTGGAGATCAGACTACTGCCTTCAATCATTTGTGTGAAGCCCATTATGCAAATATCTTCCCTCTGATAAAAATCAAACCAGTCATGAGGAGTGGAAAGCAGAATTTATAGTCAAAGACCAGAAAAATTCTAGTAGTGGTTGAGAGAAGCAGGTAAACCTATTCATTTAATTAGTCTGTATTTTAAATCTTCAAATGTTCTATTTTCAAAATAGTAAAAGATTAGTAGAATTAGCTTTATAATTCTAATTACACTCACACTAACAGCAGTTCTACAAAGCAGATTTATAAAGCAGTTCTATATTTATAAAGCAGTTCTCTAAAGTAGAGTCTTAGGAGTAAAAATCCTTTTTTTTTAGACATGTTTCTCAATCTGTTTGTTCATTGGAGTCATCTTAGGAGCTTAAAAATATATTAATTCCTAGAGATTTCTGCCCTCAGGACATAGACAGCTGCAAAGAATATCCCTCCACATAAACAAGAACAAATCTGGATAATCCATGACAACGTGATTTTCTTGATTGTATTAGAGACCTGAGGTCACAAGGCAATAAAATAATCTGAATTCTAAAGAGGGACAAGTCCCACCAATGAAGGAGACATGCAACCCATTTCACCTTGGCAGGGCACAGGTAAAAGATGTCTCCTAGATGCAAATGGGTAAGAAGAGGTCAACTAAAATTTTAAAAATCATCAAAGGCTTAGTGGGGGCTAATGTGTAGTTTAGAATAGTTGGGTGTCAAGACATGAGGGGAAATTGCATTTATGGGGAGCTCTTTCTTGGGCCTCTACTCGATGTATCAGAAGGTTGAGGACAAGAAACTCCCTTCAGTGTGGGGAGAATGATAGTATCTATAACTGCTGGGAGTGGGCACAAAGCCCTAACCGACTCCACGGACCTTTTCCTCTTACAAAGCAAACACTCTAAGCTGTTGGAGGAGATAGCAACAGATCCTCTAGTCCGCAGAGGCCAAGTGAAGATCTGCTGCTTCTGAAGAGTAGAAGCAAAATCAATCTGCTCTGGTGCCAGGATAGCATCCTTCTGACCCCTAGAATACCAGCAGAGATAACTGCTACACAGCGCGTAAGTGGCTACCCACGTGGGAGGGACATAAAATCTTCCTGTGTCTGAGATAGGATTCCTATAACAGAGGGGGGTTCTCACGAGGCCAGAGGCAGAAAACTACTGCTCAAGACCAACCACAGGTACACCGTAAAGTCTACCTAACACAAGGACAAGAGGGTATAACAGAAAACAGCCCTGCTCCCACTACCAGTCTAGTACTGAAAACAAGCAATAATTGCCTACCACTGGAGGATGGACAAGTTCATAGTGAAAGATCACATGCCCTCTGCAATATAGGCACAAAAGGACAATTTAAATCTGATGGGGAGCAGGAACACTGAGAAAAACTCTCTGGCATCCATGGGCCCACAGTATGCGAGTCAAAAAAGAAGCCAAAACTAGACTTCAGCTTAAGAGTCTGAAAACACTATAGGTGTTAGGGCATATGCACAAAGCAGTACAGCCCATAACGAACTCTGAAAGGCAGAGTGCGCTGACAGTAACAGTGACAACAGAACCCAGACCCAGCTCAGGCTACAGTTAGATTGATTGGAACTCCCACACCAATAGTCTGACAAAAAGGACATAAACATTACTTCAATCTTTACTTTCCTATATGTGCTGTGAAACATTCATTAAAAAAGTTATGAAATAGGACCCATAAGAAACTAGAGAAGATATTAACCTCTAATTTGTCCAGAACTGCTTAGGAAGTCTGTACCAAATGACAAATTAGATCACAGCTCCCCTACCCAGCAGTGCCTAGAGGAGGGTGAGGCAAGTGAGACATCCAGGGCACAAATTTTAAGAGGCTCTCACCCTCAGGATCATGTAAGTGCACGACCACCAACCAGGAAGGTGCTTCCTAATAATTTTGAATCCTAATGGTCTCACTTGCCTCACTCAGTCCCAGACCTACTCCCAACTCTTGGCAGAACTTCTTCTATCAGCTCCCATGTTTCTCTGGCAAACTATCATTCAGTTATTACCATCTGTCACGCTATGATATTCCTCTACACCCCCTTCAGGGCTGTGAGAGGTGGGCTGGGCAGTTTCTCTCATTCCAATCTCTTTTATTTTACCCTCTGTACCTACCATTTCCAACTGCTGTTAGTAGTGGAAATTATGCTGACACACCACATTCACTTAAAGATACGTGATGAATAAACCCAGATAGGGTAGAAAGAGTCCTTCAATAAAATATGGTGGATACAATGGACTATGGGATGACAGAGCTAATCATTTTTAGCAAATATCTGTTATATCCAAAGGAAAACTGTCCTTTGAAACAGTGGCCTTGTATAACTATAGGCAAACTTGTCTAAAGCTCTGCTTTGTGGACTTTGCTCCAAGAAGTAAAACCTTGATTCTCTGAAGATGAATTAGATTTTCGAAAGCAGCCAAAATTCAATTACTTCCAAGCCTGGAAATAAGATGAAATAGTGCACTGGGTCATCTTAGATTTTGTTCAAAACAAGAAGTAAAGTAAATAATGTGACTTATTTTCTTGTGTGACAAGTCAATTACAGAGTACAACTCACCAGGTAGAAGGGACTACGTTGAAGGCCATTCCTTATTTTGATTCAGACAGTTTTGCATTAGAAAACCAAATCAATCTTATTTCCTTATCTATCTGATACTTGGGAAACTTGAAAAGAGAGAGCCAAATCTCCTAAGTTAGGGTAGAAATAATGCACTTTAGCTTTTATGTAGAAAATGATACAATTCTTATTTCACCCATCCAATCCAATCTAAATTTCTTTAGATTTCCCACTGTGTACTTACTTTATGCAGTAAAAAAATATTTTGTTGCATTTTTAAAATTTCTATAATTACCCCAGTTTGGGATTCATTTTGGCACCATGCTGTAAATATATAATTAGTTGCTCATGCTTGGTCGCTAAGACAGAATCTAAACCACATTTTACAATAACTGCTCACAGCTGTAAGGCTGCCTGGCTCTTATTACAACATTGGTTTCAGACATTAATGCTGCATAATAAGAACCATAACACTGGGTGCCCTGCCAATCACAGTTGGAGAAGTCAAACATATCCCCTCATGAATGGTACTTCATAGACCTCACTGATGAGCTGCAGTAAATATTTGGAAATCTGCCTGAAGTTTTAAGACACATGGCCTGTTGATTTTAATGGGAGAGAAGGAAGTCAACTGTGTTCCATGCTGTGAAAATTCTCCACTCAGTATTTTTAATCATAATCCTCCTTTCCATCAATAACCCATTCATTCCATAACCACTTGGCACTAACTTTTTAAAGAAATTAAGTCTGCATCCACTAACTTCCCTTTCACAGAAGAAAAGTCTTTCAAGTATCAGAAACAGATACCACCACCCCCACTCTCCAATTTCAAATTGTTTCCTTCCAAGTTAAACATTGCTATTTCCTCAACTCTTTGTCATAGGACATGTTTGCACAATTTTCTATCTGGGTTGAAACTCTATGTGTATGCTACAGCAAGGGAGAGAGATTGTTTCAGCATCGTTCCATGATACAGGTAAAAACCATGATATATATTTCATTTATCTTCATTGTATCAAAACAGACATTATTCCCAAATCTCTAGTGTAAAGACATTTCAGTAACTGGAGGATCACCTCTGTGCATGACCTCAAGAAAAGAACTGCTTAAGTAAAAGTACTACTGAGTCCTCCATCTTCCTGACATGGAACACACTAAAAAGATTAGCTGATATAGTCCATCATGATTTTATTTTAATCTCCACATTGCAATGCAGGTACTTCTGTGTGCATTTGTCTTCTGAAATACAGCCAATTTCCATGTACCTATTGCTGCGCAATACCGTAACAACCAAGATTCTTTTTTGTTGTTAATCTTCACCCGAGGATATTTTTCCATTGATTTTTAGAGAGAGTGGAAGAGAGAGGGAAAGACAGAGAGAAACATCTATGTGAGAGCAACACATCAATTGGTTGCCTCCTGCATGAGCCCTCCTGACCAGGGCCCAGCCAACGAGAAGCCTGCAACCAAGGCATGTGCCCTTGACTGAAATTGAACCTGAGACCTTTCGGTTGCAGCTGACACTCTATCCACTGAGCCAAACCAATTAGGGCAAAACTGAGATTCTTCACATTTTTTTGATGACACTAAATTTTTGTTGTGAAACTCAACAACTTTTCTTATGTGTCTTCTATAGTCAGTCACTGCCTTCATTGGTTTTGCAAAGTCATGCTATGAGTATATATATGAACAATTTAGACATGTCGTCACAAGCTATTTTGAAATTTTCAAGTAGGGGGAAAAATTTTTCCTTTATCCTCTTCTAATTAATTGGGAAGTTATTTTTATGGAGGTTAAATTTCCATGTAGTAAATGATATTTTGAAGTATGATATGATTCTGAGACTATTTTCTTCACAAATGCTATAAATTCCAAGATAAAATCTGAATATTATCAAATAATTTGAAGATAGCCAAAAACATGCTTCCTGTAGGCTAGTGCATGCAGTCTTACAGAATTTAAAAAATTTTTGATGTTTCATCGAATTAAAAAGACTGACACTTACCTTTTAATTGGATTTACTCAGGCAATGACTCAGTAAAACCTTCTGCAGCCTGTCAATGATAACTTCATTGAGAATCTATCATTTGGAATTGTTCTCTGTTACAATTTGCCAACAAGGCTAATGTATCTAGTCTGATCCACTTGGGTTCTTGTTGGGTGCCACTGGTATCTCAAAACACACTTTTGAGATGTTGGCCAACTAGTGTTAGGAATTCTGGGTGGGGCCAAGGAAATTAATTTATTGATATGAAGGCAGTTTTGGCCGAGACACTTCACTATGTCTCCTGGCCAAGGCCAGTGCACATTATTGCAGATAGTTCCCTGGTGTTTGGCAATGGCTTCAAAGAAGGCTAGGTAACAATGGAACTGCCCTAGCTGGTTTGGTTCAGTGGGTAGAGCATTGGCCTGCAGACTGAAGGGTCCCAGGTTTGATTCTGGTCAAGAGCACATGCCCAGTTACAGGCTCAATCCCCAGTAGTGGGTGTGCAGGAGGCAGCCATCAATGATTCTCAATGATTCTCGCTCATCATTGATGTTTCTATCTCTCTCTTCCTCTCCTTTCCTCTCTGAAATCAATACAAATATATATATTTTTAAAAAGAATGGAACTTCCCATCAGAAGTTACCTAATAAGAAACTGCAGATGCCCACAGATGCTGGATCATGGCCTTCTCACCCTAGAGAAAGGAAAACATGTGGCTGTCTTACCTGGCACTCTTCTTTGATCAGGGAAAATAATTTCAGGCAACAGGACAGCTTATTAAGGGTACCATTTGCTGTAGACAACCCAGATGGTTTACAAACCATCTTTACCTCCAGGATCAATTCCAAATCTGCAATATTCAAACCTTCACCTGTGTATTTCCCTTTCAGTGGCTCCAAGTGTCACATAAGCCAAATGTTTTAGACAAGAGATTTTTAGATCCAAATGCAAATGAATTTGAAATGCTTATATCCTATCACAAGCCCTTTAACAACACAGATTGGAACGGCACAGGTCCACTTACTTACATGTAGATTTTGCCAATAAATACACGTTGGCTATTCTTACCCTCCAGTTTCACATTTTCAGATTCAACCAAAACACAGATCAAAACTATTTTCAATCTACAGTTTGGAATTTGCAGTAGAGAGCTGACTGTATGCACTGCTCGACACCGTGTTATATACCGTAAGGCACTTGAGCATCCATGAATTTTGGTACCCTCAGGGGTCCTGGAACCAATCCCCTATGAATACCCAGGGTTAACTGTAGTTGAGTTTTGGGGGCACCAGAAGAGATATGTGGATTTTTGACTGCATGAGGGTCAGTACCTCTAAATCTCATGTTCAAGGGTCAAATGTAGTTCAATTCAAAACTGAAATTTCAGAGAGAAAAAATATGCAGGTGTGCTATGGACACATGCAAAATAAACAGTTCACAAAGAAAGGACAGACTTTGCCCTCACATTTGCAATGAAGTTTCTCCTTTCCTTGTAACTGCTATTTATTCTAATGGACATTCTTGTCAAATGGTACATAATAAAACATTTTCAAAATAAAAGAGGTTAAAATTTGGTGGGAATCTCTGATTTATGACTTGATAGCTATCGATTTAAAAGAATTATGTAGAGAAAAGCTAAAGCAGTTAATGAAAGGAGAAAATGTGAATTTTCTAACTACATTTTATTTCAAACAGATAGGAGAGAATAAAAATCTCATTAAATAAATGAAAAGTTACCAACTGTCTTTGATTCCTGCTGTCCATGTTTTATAAGCACATGAGGCCATTTGCTTCTTTGCTGTATAGACACAGGGTAAAATACCTTTATGTCAGGAAATTGGCCCAGATAGGTATCCAGTGTCAGCAGGGACCCATCCACTAGTTTTTGATGGAAGTCTTCCCATAGCACATCACATTTCTGAAAGAAAAAGAGAAATAGAAAACTGAATACCTTTCACTAAACTTCCAAAAAATTCTGAAACTAAAAAATTGGGTAAGTAATACGTCCCCCGACAGAAGATGCTAGAAAGAATGTGGATTGTTTAATAATACAATAAAATTTCTAGGCTGTTTGACTACCAGTTCTAAATGACAACATAGGTTATTTAAAGGTTTAGCTCATTCACACATGTATTTCAGATGCTGAATTATAAAGAATGTAGATCCTGCCCAGCTCAGTGGTTGAGCATTGACCTATGAACCAGGAGGTCACGGTTCAATTCCCCGTCAGGGCACATGCCCAGGTTGCAGTCTTGATCCCCAGTTTGGGGTGTGCAGGAGGCAGCCAATCAATGATTCTCTCTCATCATTGATCTCTCTCTCTCTCTCTCTCTCTCTCTCTCTCTCTCTCTCCCTCCCTCTTCCTTTCTCTCTAAATCTATAAAAATATATTTAAAAAAAAAAGAATGTAGATCCCCACATCCTTCGCAGGCGACCTTTGAGACTGTGAAGAATTTCACAGACTGCTTCCAAAGCCTTCCAGGAAATCAGACACCACTGCAAACAAACAATAAACCATTGCTGAAACTTCCACAGAGAGAAAAGAAAATTTACAGTCATAATGGAAAAGCACCTTCCAATTATGATAAATGACTATTTGGTATTATTATTATTATTATTATTATTATTATTATTATTACTAGGGGCCCGGTGCACAAAAATTTGTGCACTCAGGGTGGAGGAAGTCCCTCAGCCCAGCCTGTGCCCTCTCACAATCTGGAACCCTCAGTGGATGTCCTATGGTGGCCCCAGTCTTCCAGGCACCTTTTGTGTGTGTGTGTGTGTGTGTGTGTGTGTGTGTGGCCACTGGGGACTTGCCCCCAGCTGCATCTGAGGCTTGGAGCAGTCCTCCTGTGTGTGTCTACCTGCTGGGGACCTGCCACCAGGCACACTGTGGAGGCTTGGAGCAGGCACCCCTTCTATGTTGGTCTCTCAGACTCTTGCCCTCCCCTGCATGTTGTTCTCTTTTTTGAGCTGTGGCCAGGGCTGGGTGCCGGCCTGCCTCCCAAGCTTGCCTACTGCCCATCTTCCTCCAGCCACCAGAAAGCAGGGAAAACCCTGCCTCATGGTCAGGCCAGCTTTTTCCTGCTCCCTGATCCCTGGAAGGGACCTGGGAAGCCACCAAGCAGGCCGCCAACTCTTTCCCACTCACCCGTCCTCTGCTGCCTTCCTTTCCCACTTTCCGGTGCCACCAAGGGGTCTGGGGAGCTGCCAAGCAGGACCCCGGCCCCTGCAGGCTTGCTTTCCCGCTCCCTGGTGCCCCACAAAGGGCCTGGGAAGCCCACCAAGCAGGCCACTGACACCCCCCGCTGCCTCTTTCCCACTCCCCGGCCCGCCACCTTGCTTTACCACTTCCTGGTGCCCTGCAAGGGGCCTGGTTAGCCCACCAAGCAGGCCACTGACCCCCTGCTGCCTCTTTCCCACTCCCCGATGCCCCGCAAAGGGCCTGGACAGCTGCCAAGCAGGCCACCAACACCCTGCCACCTCTTACCTGCTCCCCGATGCCCCACAAAGGGCCTGGGAAGCCACCAAGCAGGCCGCCAACTCTTTCCCACTTACCCATCCCCTGCTGCCTTCCTTTCCCACTTCCCGGTGCCGCCAAGGGGTCTGGGGAGCTGCCAAGCAGGACCCCGGCCCCTGCAGCCTTGCTTTCCCGCTCCCCGGTGCCCCGCAAAGGGCCTGGGAAGCCCACCAAGCAGGCCACTGACCCCCTCGCTGCCTCTTTCCCACTCCCCGGCCCGCCACCTTGCTTTCCCACTTC
>PVJC01041642.1:0-15276 GCA_004026665.1 Murina feae
CACACACACACACACACACACACACACACACAAAAGGCGCCTGGCAGACTGTGGCCATCATAGGACATCCACTGAGGGGTTCCAGACTGTGAGAGGGGGCAGGCTGGGCTGAGGGACCCCCACCCTCCCCCTGTGCACGAATTTCGTGCACCAGGCCCCTAGTGTATGTATGTATGTATGTATGTATGTATGTGTGTGTGTGTGTGTATATATATATATATATATATATATATATATATATATATACACACCATTTTTTGTTTATTTATTCAGTTCTTAATGGACATTTGGGTTGCTTCCACCTTTTGTGACTTATGAATAGTGCTGCTGTGAACTTGAGGTGCACAAATATATTTTTGAAACCTAGCTTTCAATGCTTTTGGGTATATACCCAAAAGTGAGATTGCTGGGTTATAATGGTAGTTCTATTTTTAATTATTTGAGGCATCATCATACTGTTTCCCATGGTGACTGCATCGTTTTATAATCCTACCAATGCTGCACAACGGTTCCAATTTTCTCATATTCTCAACAGCACTTGTTATTTTCTGTGTTGTTTTTTTATAGTAGCCATTTTATTAGGTGTGAGGTGGTTTTTCATTGTGGTTTTAGTTTGCATTTCTCTGATAATTAGTAGTGTTGAGCATCTTTTCATATACTTGTTGGCCATTTGTATATATTCTTTGGAGAAATGTCTATTCACGTTCTTTGCCCATTTTTAAATTGGGTTATTTGATTTTTTTATAATTGAGTTAGTTGTAGGAGTTCTTTATACTGATAGTAATCCTTTATTAAACATATGCCCTACAAAAATTTTTTTTTTCAATCCATAGGCTGCCTTTGGACTGTTCATTATCTTTTGGCACACACAGAAATTTTTAAGTTTGATGTAGTTACACTTGTCTATTTTTACTTTTGTTGCCTGTGTTTTTGGCGTCATATCCAAGAAATCATTGCCACTCTGCTTAATTTTGATGCTCTGTATCTGATGGGGCAGAGACTATCATTGCCTGAAATACTTTGGACATAAAATTCGGTGGTTTTGAGGAGATTTAGAGCAATTTGTTCTTTTGATTGGTTAAAAACATAAACAAAATGTTAATTTATGCTAATTTTACATCCAGTAGAATATCCAAGACTTGTTTTTTAGATAATTGCATAATCTCCTAAAACATTTAATTTGAATTTATTTGGATATGTGCAAATATGTCACTAGAATGAATGAATGAATGGGTGTCACCAGGCCCTAAAGAATGCTTTTGATGATTTTTTTTAATCATGTCCTCTGAGTATCTTCTACTTCCTCATATAGGAGTCACAGGTAGGCATTGCCAATGCACTCTGATTAGGGACATTGACTTTGCAGAGCACAATAAACTTAAATTTCAGTATGAATGTCCAAATCTTATGTAAGTAAAGAACTTAGGAGCAATAAGAAAAGTAAGTAGAGTTAGTTTGTTAGTTGGTGATAGAGCCAGAATTAGAGCTAGGTTTTTGTGATTCCAGATTCAATGTTTTTTTATTGTATCATACAGTGCCTCATAATAAAATTTTAGGAGATCTGAAAATGTGTATTTTTCCTCAAGAGCAATTTCCCTAGAGTCTAGAATGTCAGCATTTTGATTACTCTCCAAAATATACTGCTTACATATACTCTGTTCATTGAATATTTATACATCTTAATATGTAACATTAGTAGCAGAAACTTCTAATTTATTGTGTGTCCATATCCAATCTGATAGATGAGAATTTAAGGATGCAAATATGATTTTTTTCCAGAAGTCCATTGCCTTAGCTTTTTAGAATAGGAACCCACTGAAAGGAAATTAATCTAAAAATACAGGAAAGTAATCAGATACCCCTGGGAAAATATAAATAATGCTTCTTTGGAAAGCACTTTTCACACATTTGTCTGCTAGTACCACATTATCACCAAGACACATTCATCTAGAGACCAATTCTCACTATTAAGCAAATTGAGTACACACTGCTTTGGTTAGTAATTGGTAAAAAATCCTCTAAGTGGACTGTGTTAGTGCAGTAGCGTAAATTCAATACATTTTATTTGGAATTTCTATACCATCCATTAATTAATTTGTAATCATTAAAGAAGATACAGGAACTAAAGCCATAACATAAAATAAAAGTGAGCATTTTCCTATAGTCAAAGCAGATTTTCTGTGATTATTTATTGGGGTTTGGGAGATGAGATCTGGTTTCATTCTGATGAAAGAATGTGAGACAAGTGTAGTCACGACCTATGAGGGCAAAAGGGGGAAAAGACAGGGAGTGGATGAAAGAAGGAAGGGAAATCTATATATGAAATTATTTCTTCAATTTTTTGTGTTTACAAGTCAGACCTGAATTAGTTGCCTTAACCTTTCACATCCTCTTTTTTATTACTTCCTACTCTAGTTGGTATTATATGTGATTCCAAAGCAGGAGAACAAAGATTTCTGCCATAAAGAACTTAGAGTAAAGTTAAGACAACATGGTAAATACACAAAAATGCATTCTTTCAAAAGACCAAAATGTACACACATACTAAGGAACAGATTTACATAGAAAACAGTATTCTTTAGCTGAACTGAAGAAAATAAAAAAAAAAAGGTAAGACATGCTCTTTTCCATCCACACCCCAGTAAAAGCTGAAAAAGGCTGGGGAAGGAAACTGCATGTTTTCAGGTAGTGGGTTCCAAGGAGCTCCATCCAGTGCTACTGCTGACGGAGTGGCCTGTGGCTGAGTTGGAGTGGGGTTGGAGTGGGAGGTGTGGGGTAATCTATCTATAGAGATGCTGCATTCATCTGTTTAGCATATTAGGTTTCTCCCTAAAGCTTTTGGTTTGGAGAATGGGTTCCACAGCTGATTTTTTTTTAAAATGTTTGAAAACCGCCATTCTCCCTGCAAAGCATTTCACAAAGCTATGCTTGAATTCACTGGGTCATAGCAAAGTTACTACTTATAAAATTGACCACATTGCCATAGTGCTAAATGTCTGAATGGTCTTCTTTTCATTGAGCTGAAATCTGCCTCCCAGAAACTCTCATTCAGAGCTACCAAAATTAAGCTGCTGATCCTTGAACATGAGAGCTCTTCAAATATTCAAATAATCTGACACTCCTAGATTTTCTCTTTTCAAAGCTAAAGATCCTCAAATGGATCCCTTTCCTTGCAGTCTCTTTTTATACTTGGTTCCTTTTCCTCTTACAATTTGATTACCCATAAGTTGTGCCAACAACCTGTCAGCTTTGCATGGATAGGGTGAACTGGAGAAAAGCTGGAGCTAGGGATTCCTCCTACAAGGCTGTTTAAGATCATTTTGATGTAATGAGAAGAAGTTGTTTTCAGTGGTACTACACAAGAGAGAATGGATTTCAAGAATCCATTGAATTTGTACATTAAACAAAAGTTTTCAACCTGAGATATTGAAGGTATTCCTTTATTCTTTCAATAAACACTCGTTACCATAAATTTGCAATACTGTGCTAGGTGCTGGGACCACAATATTGAGCAAAAGAGATCTGATGCCTTGCATTATAGGCCTTATTAGAGTCTGGTGGGAAGGATAAAAAGTGTAAAATTGCAAAGCGATCAATGCTAGGACAAAGAGATACATGGTGTTCTGAAGCAAATCATAGGAAGAGGCCAGCCAGGTCAGGACAGGAGTCCAGGAAAAATTGATGCTTGACTGATGTCTGAAGGATGAGAATGTGTTAACTGTGTGAAGAGCCCCTAGGCAGGAGGAAAAGCAATACAAAAGGGCCTGAGGTGGGAGAGAACTCAGAGAAAAAGAGGTGGAAAGGAGGCCAATGTAGCTATTGGAGAGAGTGAGAAACACGCACAGGTTAGGGAGGAGCCAGGCCAACTCAGGGTCCTAAAGGACATTTTAAAGAGTTTCGTCTTTGTGTTTATCCTAAGAACAATAAGGATCTCTTACATGTTTTATTTAGAGAGAAGGATGGGATGGTTTAACTTATGCTTCGGAAAGATTACTGAAGGCAGCCATTTAGAAAACAGATGGATATAGGAGATCAGATAGGAAGCTATTGCAAAAGCCCAAGAGAAATTATTATAGTGGGTGATGGTAGCTGAGATATATTTAAGAGGTACTTAGTAAGTAACATTGCAGTGTTTAGTAGTTGATGTATTTTGGGAATGGACCACTATTTACTGGAATAAATAATATTTAGGATGATTTTTGAGAGAAGATCACGAGTTTCAGTTTTATACATGTTGACTTTGAGGTACGTCTGAGTCATTCAAGAGTAACAAATGGAAAGTTAATATATAGACTTGGAGTTCAGATGAGAGGTTTGGACTGGATTTGTGAATTTGTGAGTCATCTGGTCATATTGGTCGTAATTAAAGCCAAGGGCATGGGTGAGATGTACTATAGTAGTTGAGTTTTCTGAATAAAAGGTCTCTGGGCTGAAATAAGTTTTATATAGACACTATAGACTGCCGTTCCTTCTCCTCTTTCCCTTGTGGGTGATATTTTTGGGTTTTGTGCATCTATCTACTCTTCTCTTTTATAAGCTTGATATGAGCCCCCTCCTCTTTAAAACCTTTATAGATAATTATTGTGATTTTAATAATCTAATAATAACAACTGTTACTGAAATTTTATTATGCATCAGACATGTTAAATTTTTAAAAATATATATCATTGAATGCTCATAATGTCTCTGTGGGGAGGTGAATGCTCATGACATCTCTGTGGGACAGTTCCCCAGTTACCATCTTGACAGAAACTAAAGTCACTTACCCAGTGAGGCACAGCTGAGATGTCACAGACTTAGGATTCAAAAACATGTCTATCTTGAAAACCCTTGGTTATGTCTGCCACATGTGTTTCTTGTGTCAGTATTTGCAGAGTAGCATCTAAAACAACTGTCTGTGAAGCAAAAATAATGGTGAAAATTTTTTTTTAAATGTGGAAGTGGTTTATTTGCTAAGCACTACTTTTGGACTCTTCAGATTTATACCATCAAGCCTTCCTACAAGCTCCCAAGTAGGAATAACTAATCCACTCTTTTTTTTATCTACCTAATGAAGCCTAAACTTGGCAACTACTTCTAAACCTAATTTCAGTATCTACTCTTTTTTCCTCCTGCTGATTGCAGATCCCAGTCCTAAAAATGACTGCCCTCAAGCCCATCTTAGTTTATTTCCATATCCACCACGTACCCATGAAAATAGCTTCAAACCATCTTAACCCTTTTGGGCTGACCTCTTCCCCCCTCTTTTCCACATTTAAGTCACATGCTGGGATCCTTTCCAAATATGTAATTTTCTTAGTATTAAACCAAATACTTAGTTTCTTAGTAAAAACAACTGCAACAAAAATAGAACTTTAGGGTAGAAGGTTGTTTAGAAGTGCTTTGTTCTTAGCAAAATTCTTACATAAGTATTCTTAAGATGCTTATAGATAGATTTAAATTAAGGTTTACATATAACTCAGCAAAAGTATTCCAGAAAAAAAGAGAGAACCTAGAACAAAAAGTGAGCGTGGAGTCTTTTCATTGAAATGGTTGGTCTCAGGACTTGGTGATACAGTTGTAGAAATGTAAATATGTCTTAAATTTAATAATCTTACCTTGCATGGGACTTCAGCACACTGAATTAAGGAATGATTCCCCCATGTGTAGCTGGGGATGATTATTAGGGCATTTGATATTGACAGGACCTGAAACATTTGAGGGCACTTAGAAGTTGTAGGAGGACATTTGACATGTTATACTGGGAAAAGTATGGGATTGGAGTCAGACATGCAATCTAGTCCCAGATGTTCCACTGACATTGACTAGCTATGTTGCCGAACCAAGGCACAAATTACTCTCTGGCCCTTAATTTCCTCATGTTGGGGATAGGTATGCTTAACATTCTGTAATTCTGCAACTTTGGAACACTTATAAGCATTTTAAAGAGGTGATCTTAAGAGCTCTATTGTGTTTAGTTTGCCTTATAAAATTAAGGCTTAGTTTTCTTTTCCTAGGAGTATTTAATAAATGCATTGCTTAGCCTCAGATTCACTTCCACACACATTCACTTAGCCTTCCTGTATTTAAAGTCCGCTTAGAGATATAGAAGACAAAAATATAAATAAGACGGAATTTTTACTTCCAGAGTCTCAATGTTTAATCGTAGAAGCTGATGAATTACATAAAAACTCTAGAAGATACATGCTGTGTCCTATGATAGACAAATAGGGGGCTTTCAATTCTAATTAAGGAAAATTTCAGAGAGGGTAGCATTTGGCCTGAGAATTATGTAAAGACTAGAGGCCCAGTGCATGAATTCGTGCACGGGTGGAATCCCAAGGGGGGTGGGGGAAGCTGGGATGCTATCAACCCTTCCGGCGGAGGTGGTGGGGGAGTGGGACACCCTTGAGTGCCTGAGGCTGACTTTCAAGAGACCTGTGGTGCTGGTCCAATGGTGCCTGGCCCGTTCTCTGGAGAGTGGTCCTGCAGGACTACTGAGGGAGTGACTGGTTGCTGCCAGGCTGGTGGGCTCCCACATTGGATCATTTAGGTAAGTGACACTCCCACTGTGGGAACACACTGACCACCAGGGGGCAGTTCTGATCGTTCAGTTGCTTAGGCTTTTATATATATAGATAATGGGAGCAGGAGGCTGAAGAGGAGATAGCCTGAACAAAAGTTGTAAATTGTAGGATATATTTCCTAAAACATATTTCAAAAGATATGAATAGGATTTTCTTTTTGTGGGAGAAAAAAAGATGCCATAGTGAATTAATATAAAAATTAGATTGTTACTGTGCAATTTTGTTTCTTACTGTTGTTATTTTTATATTAAACACTAGAGGCCCGGTGCACAAAATTCATGCATGGGTGTGGGAGGGCGGGGGGGGGGTGTTCTTCAGCCCAACCGGCCCCCTCTCACAGTCTGGGACCCCACAGTGGATGTCCTACTGATGGCCACAGTCTGGCAGCAGAGATTCAGAGCAGGTGCCATGTGTGTGTGTGTCTGCTGGGGGCATGCTGCCAGCCACACTGTGGAGACTTGGAGCAGGCACCTCTCTGTGTTGATCGCTCAGGCTCCTGGCCTCGCCTGTGTATTGTTCTCTCCCTTAAGCTGTGGCCAGTGCTGGGTGCTGCCTGCTGGCCATGTTTGCCTGCTCCTGGATCACTGGATCACCATGGCGACCAAGGAGCAGGCCCTGCTGCTTGGCTGCCTGGGGCCTGTGCATGCCTGCTCGCAATCCGATCATGGTGGCAACGTGGAGCAAGGCCTCCTCAAACCCAATTGTGTCAGGGGTGGGAGCAAGGCCCTGCAGCCTGTCCCTGTGTACGTGTTCCTCCTCAAACCTGATCATGGTGGGGGCGGGAGCAAGGCACTGCTTCCTGGCCCTGCACAAGGTGTCTGTGCATGACATGGATCGTGGAGGGCCTGGGAGCAAGGCCTGCTCATGACACAGATCGGGGGGCGGGAGCAGGGCCCTGTAGCCTGTTCCTGTGTGTGCGTCCCTCCTCAAACCCGATGGCTGCTAGGGCGGGAGCAAGGCCCTGCAGCCTGTCCCTGTGTGCACATGCCCCCGTCAAACCCTGATGCCTGGCCCTGCTGGGGCCTGCCTGCTAGTAGTACTTGCCTGCTGGAGGGCAGCTGCTCAAGGGTTGCCAGGGTGACGCCGCCAGCATCCTGCCCCACGACTATGGGCGCCACCATTTTTATCCCAGAGCGAGTGATGGTTAATTTGCATATTACTCTTTTATTAGATAGGATATTTATGAAGCTTTGGGCTCAATGAAATTGTGTATAGGTATTTTACTGCTATACTGCTCAGCACCTTAATATTCTAAAGGTCACTGTGAATTGCTAAAGAGGAACATGTAGTGCTTAGCACTTTATGAATCTTATATGATCACAGAACCCCTTTTCATGGGAACACTAGGTCCAAAGATATAATTTTGAGAAATTGCATCAGAAAATCATATATATCAGTGAGTGGAGTGAATATAGCAAGAGAGATCTTCTGGTATTAATTGAACCAAAGTTGGAAAATAATAGTTTAAGAAAGAGATTGGAATATGTATATATACACACAAAAGCCATTTTCTATGTCAGCTGGTAGGTGTCAGTGTATGCCAAGTATAGCTTGGTTACATCCATCTAGGAACAGGTTCAAGGAGGGTCATCAGATGTTGAGAGGGCCTGTCCATTGAAGGGAGGGAACTCATAAGAGAATTTATGTTTATTTACAATTGTAGGTTAATATATTTTAAACCACTTAAATAATGAATTGTGTTTTGCTAACACACACACACACACACACACACACGACCACTGCCTGTTTGTATACACAGATAAGATGAAAGGTTTATTCATTCTTTCATTCATTCATGCTTTAATTAATAGATGGTGTGTCAGGTGATAGGTATACATTAGTGAATAAAACCTCTAAAACCCTTGTTCTTGTGGAATATATAGTCTAGGAACGGGAATAATATATATCTAGTATTATATGTTTCAAAGAACCTCACCACTTCCCTGGTGAATACATGAAAAATGCCTCAAAGGCAAAGTTAGTCCTTAGTAAAGGCCTCAGAGACAGGCAGACTACAGGTTCCATTTTTTTACCTTGGAGACGTGACCTATAATGTTGGAGGACTTACTTGACATTTTGGAATATTTATGTCCCATCTGTGCATGTTTGCTCTGAAATCTATCGGAACAAAAGAAATTTTATTTTAAAAAATTTAGTTCACAACTGTTTTTATAATGAAGATCTTGATTTTTTATTGATGCACTTGAGTCTTTTGCAGATGACACTAACTAATGCTAATGTGACATGTACCTCTAACTCTCTCTAAGACCATACTGATTATGCTTAGCAGCTCTCCCTCCTGAGGTTGTGTGCTTCGGGGGTTCATAGATAATCAGAGCTTTGGTGAAAACCTTGAGGGAAAATTCCAAAGGTTTTGAGGATTCAGGAAATGCTAAGGGGAAGGAAGTGTGTTTTTTTTTCAACCAGTTTGTAAGGCTAATCTTAATTGGTTAGGGATTGCTATGTTTTCATTCTTTTTAATTTTTTTTATTTTCAAAATTATAAATATTTCTTATCCATAAAGTTTTTCTTTTTATTGTCTTATATAACATTTTCCTTCACCAAAATTTGGGGGGGAAATTTACTTGTAAGCACAGCTCAGAAATCATCAACCATTCTTCATTTGATAGTTTAATTCATGCGTGCAAGTTAAATAACTAAATATTCTATTTAGGTCCTTCTAAAAATGGTCTGCTACCAAAATTCACAGGATTATTATGAAAAACTACCTGATCCCTGCCTAATTCAGTATATTAATGAGTCAGTGCAGGTATTCATTTATTAAACATGGTACTATGAACAATTAGGTATTCCAGGAAGATTAAATAAATATAATCCCACCTTCTTGGTATCATTGGATTTTTGAAAGTATATAATCATTTTAAAGTATGTCAACGAATTCTTTATTCCTCCCTTTAAAAAGTAGAGTTTAATTCTTCTCTCAATTGGTGTGATCTGGACTTAATAAATAGAACAAAGTGGATGTGGCAGAGTGTGAATTCTGAGAGTAGGCCATAAAAGGCACAGTGGATTCCTCCTTGCTCTGTCAGGTCACTTGCTCTGGGAGGAGGGTAGGATCTAGCTGCCAGGATAAGGACAGTAGGGCCCCAGTCTCACTGTCTGTAGGCATTGAGATGACTGTAGGCCCTACTCTCATCTTGACTGCAATCTCAGAAGAAACTCTGAACCAGAGCCCATCCAGATAAATTGTTACCGTACTTTAAGCTGCCAGGTTTGGGGGTACTTGTTATGCAGCAGTAGATAACTCAAGAGATAAGACAGAAGCTAACCTGGAGTCCTTGGACATATTCTCCTCACTTTTAGCAAATTTCAGGGTGTATGTGAACCCCATGAAATTGGATTAAAATGCATATGTATGTGTGTTTTTCTTGGCAAATATTTAAAGCTCTCATCAGTTTCTAAAAGGAGTCCCCACTCTCTGTTAGGCTACAAATCTGTCTTTTATTCAGAGGGAATAGAGCAGGGGGGCCCAAAAGTATATAGAAAGGTTTCATTGTGGAGAATATCTCTTATGTATAAGCAATTGATGTGTACTTCCTGATGAAGACTGGGGTTGAATCAGAGCTAAAAAAGTGAAAATAACTTAACATAGCCATATGGGACAGCTTCTTTCAAAGTGTGCTTGATTGTAAATTGTATTAGAAACCCAGTCATGCCCATTTGTATACATGTTATCATCTATGAATGGCTTTTGCCATACAACAACAGACTTGAGTAGTTGTGACAAATGTCCCACATCTCAAATATTTACTGTCCGGCCCTTTATTTATTAAGAGGTTTTCTAACCTTACTTTTTTATACGGAGACTAGAAGCCCGTTACATGAAGATTCTTGCAATAGGCCTTCCTTCCCCCTGGCTGCCAGCACCGGTTTTCCTCCGGTACTCGGGCCCCAGGCCTTTGGTCCAGCAGCAGCAGAGAAGCCAAGCCTCGAGGCTAGGCTTTCCCCTCTAGCCGCAGCGAGGCTTGGCTTTTCCCCTCCAGCCACAGGGAGGCTTGGCTTCTCCACTGCTGCAGTGGAGAAGCCAAGCCTCTTCAGTCTTCAGTCTTCACTCTGGCCAGAGTCTGTAGTCTTCACTCTGCACCTGCCTATGCAAATTAGCCACCATCTTTGTTGGGTTAATTTGCATAGTCGCTCTGATTGGCTAGTGGGCATAGCGGAGCAACACCAATTTGCATGTTTCTCTTTTATTAGTGTAGATGAGGTTGGCATTCTTTTGGCATAAAAGCATAGCTGAAATACATCTTTCTAAATGATAAGTGAATGTACTACAGGATATATAGCAGACTGTCCTACAGGTAATACATTCTCATTTACTCTCTAAGCCCTGTAGGACCAATTGCTTTCCTGGTCTAAGGAAGAAGTTGCTACCTGGACAGCCTCCTGGAGAAGTGAGATTTATAGAGCAGAGGACAGAGGTTAATGATGCTGGATCAGAGGTGAATATCCCAGGGACCATGTACTTCTGATGACAATGGCTCCTCAACCATAAGGGGCATAGTAGGAGAGGCCTGCTGTAATTTATTACTATAAAGGAGCTCTTGCTTTCTCTGTATTTGCCTCGAAGACTTGACATTTTTTCTTTTACCCAAAATGATCTATGAAGGATGCATATGTCATTTTGAAATTAGGTGCTTGAGGGTTGGATTCTAGTCTATTTTCTTGCTAATTCCATTTTGTAGAGTGTTGTGAACTCTTTTGTCACTAACAGTTACTGATCGATTCTTCTGGGTATGGTGAAGTCACTTTAGTATTGGGCTTAGTTCTGGGACTTCAGGTATGATTTTATTTTCCTGCAGTTAATCTCCTGACAACACCTGGTTTTGCTTTGTAATTTTGGTTTCAACATATTATGTGTTTATCCTTGAATATCTAAGACATTTCTCAAGTTTTAATACCATATTTTCTGGCGTATAAGATGACTGGGCGTATAAGACAGCCCCCAACTTTTGAGATTTTCCTGGGTTAAAAAGTCCAGATGGAGACCATATGCGGCACAAAAAGGAGCCGACTGGAGACACTTGTGGTCTCCATCCAGCTCCATTGACGCCCCCCGACTTTTGGGAAGATTTTCCTAGGTTAAAAAGTCATCTTATACGCCGGAAAATACAGTAATATCTAGTTGAGAAAAAGTATAGAAAGGAAATGGCATGTAGTTGATCACTTAGTGATCCTCTAACCTCTGCTGACTGTGACTGCCCAGGTGACCTACCACAAGCCTGATATCGATATACATTCATATAGACCTTATGTGAACACTGGTGAATGTCCTCAGCAGGGAAAGGCAATAACCTTATTTGTGCTTCTCTGTTCAAAGCTCAGAACACTGTTGTCCAAGAGAACATGGTCCCTGTTGCATCTGCACACTCTCCAGCTCCACCTCCATTATAGCATCAGCTCTCATCAGTAACAATAAGGCTTATGATTGGAGAAAACCTGTTTGACAACGTCTGGGCAGCTAGACACCTGTGCAGCTCCCTCCTCAGCTGACTTCCATGTATAAGACGACACTCGATTTTCACTGTAACAATTTTATGAAAAAAGTAGAGGCTTGATGCACGAAATTCATACAAGAGTAGGCCTTCCTTCTCCCAACTGCGGCACTGACTTTCCTCTGGCCACCGGCAGGCACCTGGGACCCAGGCTTCCCTTGCAGCTCTGGCTTTGGCTGGAAGGTCGTCAGGAAGGACATCTGGTCTAATTAGCATATTACTCTTTTATTATTATTACTAGGGGCCCAGTGCAAGAAATCTGTGCACTGGGGGCACGGAGGGGTTTCTCAGCCCAGTCTGCCCCCTCTCACATAATGGGAGCCCTCAGGGGGTGTCCTACTAAAGGCTTAGGCCCACTCCCTGCTCTCCTTGGGGAGCCGGCCTAAGCCGCAGTCTGGCCTCCCTTTGTGGAAGGCAACCAGGCTAATCAGTGGAAGCCACCAGCCCCATTACCCCACTGCTGCAGCCACCAAGGTGTTTTCATCAACACGGACTCCAGTCCCTTCACCATGAAAAAATGACAACTTTCTTTAGGCATTTTCAAGATGTGTCTTTCATAGGATATGACATTTCTTTCTTTCTTTCTTTTTTTATTCTCACCTGAGGATATGTTTCCATTTATTTTTAGAGAATGTGGAAGAGAAGGGAAAAAAAGAGAAACGTCAAAGCGAGAGGAACACTTTGTTTGGTTGCCTCCAAATATGCCCTGACCTGGCCCCAGCCAGGGAGGAGCCTGCAACCTAGGTACATGCCCTTGGTCAGAATTGAACCCAGATCCTGCAGTCAGCAGGCTGAGGCATTATGCACTGAGCCAAACCGGCTAGGGCAGGATATGACATTTCTTAGCCCTCCCGCAGTGGACCTTCATTTTTTTTCTCCAGGAGTGTGGTGGAAAAACCCTAGATCACTTTTAGGAATTCTAATTACCTGAGTTACTAAGAATATTACCAGTGGCATACAGGGAGCTTAGCCAATGAGCGGTCAGAAAAGGTGTTTCCTCTATAGTTCACTCCAATTACTGGCTCCTACCCTGCCCCTCCAATCCCAACTCCACCCCTACCCAGACCTGTAACCTCTGGCTGAGGATGCAGACCTGGGCAGGGTCCCTCAGACCCCTGCGATCACTGGCTCTGCCCCTGCCCAGGCCTGCAATCTCTGCCTGAGGCTGCAGGCCTGGGCAGAAGAACCCCAAGCTCCTGATTGCCAGTTTCAGAGAGCCCAGGCCTCTGCAATCCCTGGATCTGATCTTGCCCCTGCCATTGCCAGCTCTGCCCTTGCCCCACTGACAGCCTCTGACCAAGCCTACAGGCCTGGGCAGAGACCCCCAGGCCCCTCTGATAGTCAGCTCTGCCCCTGCCCCACTATAGCCTCTAGCCAAGGCTACAGACCTGGGCAGAAGACCCCCAGTCCTTTGCGATTGAGGGCTCTGCCCTTGCCCTACTACAGCCTCTGGCCAAGGCTACAGGCTTGGGCAGAGGACCTCTAGACCCCTGCGATCACAGACTCCGCCCCTGCCCAGACCCTGAGATTGCTAGTTCCTTCCCTGCCCCACTGCAGCCTCTGGCCAAGGCTACAGCCCTGGGCAGGAGACCCCTAGGCCCCTGATTTGCCAAATCCACCGGTGCCAAGATCCCTGCAATCACAGGCTCTGCCCCTGCCTGTCCAATCGCTTGCTCTGGAGCCCACGCCCCTGCAATCTCCGGCCTTGCCCCTGCCCAGGCCTGAGGCCTCTGGCCTAGGCCTTATGCCTGGGGTAGGGCACCCTCATACCCCTCTGATCACTGGCTCTGCCCCTGCCCCCTCTGATCACAGGCTACACCCTTGCCCATGCCTGAGGCCTCTGGGGAAGGCCTCTGGCCTGGGCAGGGAACCCCCAGCCCCCTCTGATCGCCTATTCTGCTCCTCGGGTCCCCCACCTCCCCCGTCACCTGCCTGGCTAACAGGCCTGACCACTTAAGTGGCCAGGCTGAGCCATACGGGGCGCCACCATCTTGTGGCTGTGGATGCTGCTGCCATCTTGTGGCCATAGGGGTGGCCATATTTGTGATGGAGTGACACCTAATTTGCATATTACTCTTTTATTAGATAGGATTATACATGGAAAGATACAGTAGTTTCAGGGTCATGTCAATTGACTCAGGAGACAACTGGAATAGGCTCCATTCATGAAAGATGGGTCAATTTCTCAATAAGGATAATAACCTAATAATAAGGACAAAACAACAAATATTAGATCCGCAAGTTCATAATGATACTAAAAATTTTAAAAACACAATTTTATTGCTTATTACCTTTGGTAAATGTTAGTGAACCATCTTGTTGCTTTGCAAACTGGAGGATAAGACGCTCAGGGTGGTGGGGGGTGGGGGGGTGGGTGCAGAATCTAGCATTTATTTTGCCCTTCCTCACTGAACTGTACTTCAGAGTAACCAAATAGATGATGAGGGGAAGTTTCTTTCTATAGTAGGATTGCAGCTGATAAATGAAAAGAAATTATAGAACAGAGATATCACCATTTCCTGACCTATCTAAACTAATAAAAGCGAAATATTAAAATTAACCGTTTCTCCGAGACAGGGTAAGCCACGCCCACCAGCCAATCAGAGCGGCTGTATGCAAATTAGCCCAGCCAACATGGCAGCCGCCACTCACGGACCTGAGTAAACAGCCCTTTCCATTGCGGCAGGAGCAAAAGTGAAGCTTCGCCCTTCAGCTCAGCTCTGATTAAACTGCCTCTAGCAGTTTTGAAACAATGTAACAATCATAGAATCCTCTGGAGCTGAAGGAAAGAGCAGCTCCGGCCTAACCAGTAAAAGTAACAATTGTTTCATTATAGACTCTGCGAGGTGAGGCAGAGGAGGCTTCGTTAGTAGTTAGAAGGCCGCCTTAAAGGAACAGTGTATCAATTATAGAAGATAACCCCAGGCCTTCAAGGAACAGTATCAATTATAGGAGAAAAAACTCCAGAACCTGCGTCCAGCCGGCCTTGCTGGGACGGTGGGTCAATGGGAGCTGTGGGCAGCCTTAAAGCCCCTCACCCAGGCTGGTCAGGCACGCCAGCAGGTGGGCATCCCCCGAGGGGTCCCAGACTGCGAGAGGGCACAGGCCGGGCTGAGGGACCTCCCGAGTGCACAGAGCGGCTGCAGGGCGGGACAGCACAGGACCCAGGACCCGTGAGTGGGAAAGAGGCGGCAGGG
>PVJC01041643.1:0-15271 GCA_004026665.1 Murina feae
ACACACACACACACACACAAAAGGCGCCTGGCAGACTGGGGCCATCATAGGACATCCACTGAGGGGTCCCAGACTGTGAGAGGGCACAGGCCGGGCTGAGGGACTCCCTCCACCCCGAGTGCACAAATTTTTGTGCACCGGGCCCCTAATATATATATATATATATATATATATATATATATATATATATATATATATAGTGCCCCTCCCCCCAAATATATCTACTCTAATAAAAGAGTAATATTGAAATTAACGATGCCCACCAGCCAAGCCACGTCCACCATCCAATCAGAATGGCTGTGTGCAAATTAACTCAGCCAAGATAGAGGCCTGCAGAGCAACCATGGAGGCAGTGGGTGCAGTGCAGATAGCAGGGCAGGGGCAGGGTGGATGGGTGGCAGGCTCAGGGTGGGCGGGCCAGGTGTGGTGGGCTTGGCCAGCCAGCAAACTGCCATCAGCCCCTCACCCAGGCTGGCCAGGCATGCCAGCAGGTGCACATCCCCTGAGGGGTCCCAGACTGTGAGAGGGCACAGGCCGGGCGGAGGGACCCCACCTTGCCCCTGAGTGCACAATAATTTGTGCACAGGGCTCTAGTATAAATATATAGTGTAACAGCGGATAGCTTAATTTGAAATTGAAATATATTTTAATAAATACTGACTTTATAATTATTAAAAGTGTGTATATGCATTTTGGGGACTACTTTCCCTTTGAAGTCCCAGACTCCTATCTCCTAGTCTGGAGTGACATATAAGAATCATGTCAAATTGTCCTCTATTTCCATACTCTCAGGAAACCCTCACATATACATACACAATTAAATTGTTATTTTCTCCTGTTAGTATATCTCATGTTAATTTTATTAGTAGACCAGGCAGAAGAACTCAGGGGGGAAAGAGGGAACATTTTCCCTTCCCCACAGCAGCAGTGCTATTTCTCAAAATACTTATGTAGTTGTTACCATGCTATGCCATTTAAAAATTAGTGAAAATAATATAAAATATAAATGTCCAGCTTTTAATGAAAACCAAATAGGATAAATTCCTGCAAAATTGTCAAATAAAATTTAAATATTAAAATAAAATGGACTTATGGTGCCCTTTAATATTATCATACTATAATTTAGCAGAAAGCATATCCCAAGTGAAAGTCTAAATATCTTCAATGACTGCATTTTGGGGGGGAAATGTATTATTATGAATTGAAATTAAAAAAAGTCAAACTGTTACATCCACATTTGTGTCAGATATTTTTGTTATAAAATTAACTGGAGAGTCCTAGCTGTTTTCCTCAGTGGTTAGAGCGTCAGATTGCAGACTGAAGGGTTCTGGTTTGCATTCCAGACAAGGGCACACACCTTGGTTGCAGGTTGATGCCCTGCCCTGGTCAGGGTGCATGCGGAAAGCAACCAATGGATATGTCTCTCTCACATTGATGTTTCTCTCTGTGTATCTCTCCCCTTCCCTTCCACTCTCTAAAAATCAATAGGAAAATATACTCAGTGAAGATTAACAATAATAAAAAATTAATTGGGGAATTTGGGACATCCTGTTTGAACTCAGAACACGTACTCATAAAAAGAGTACGTAAGAAACATGGACCATTCAGAACAGAAGTCAAGGGGGAACAATTGTTGAGGCCACATTGGGGCATTCCAGCTGAATGATCAGTCCTCCTCATAAGTTAAATATAAACATGTTTCCTGTGAAAACCATCATGCAAATATTCCTCTTACATTTTAATTAGCCACGTTCATAGTTTGCTGACACAAAGTGTCTGGTGTTAACATTTTCAAGGCTTTAATTAACAAGGACAACGGGGTTTGCTTAATGCTCTAATATGATAGAACATAATTTTATGTATGTATTTTAACACCCAAATGTTATCTGAGAGCCAAAGACTTATATAAACTTTAAATATCTGTTCCAGTCAAATAATATCACATTAACTTCATTAGCATTCATGAAGATTCACAGCTGGAATATAAATAGCACTTTGTTTATTACAACATAAGTTTCTTAGTTGTTACAATTGTATCTGTCATTCTATTCCTCTGATATTTTGGAGAAATAGGCGCAAATACGCATTTCTAAGCAGATGCATTTCCAAGGTCATGTCAAGAAGAAATGATCTTATGTAAAATTCCAAATAAAGTAACTGGACACTTATTTTGGGTCAAGGACTTTACCTGGTTTATTCCATTTAATCTTCACAACCACCACATGCAGTAATAATAATATTATCTTTGATTTAGAGAGGAAAAATGTAGATAAAGAGGATGATATAATTAATCAAAAAAAATGCAATGTCTGAAGTCCAGACAGTCTCTTTCCTAAACCTGTGCTTTCAACTTATATATCCTCCTGCTTTGCAAATGTGTCCTCATTTATTAGTTTTAACCTGAACTTGGGTGTGATTTCGTTATCTTCAGTCTGACTGCTCACATTTTGATGGCTATTATCATTGTTTAAGAAGTGCTGTAATAATTGTATTTAAGTATTTAATATCTGATGGTCACCAATAGTAATGTGTTTTTTCTTTCTTCCAGTATTCTATTACTTAGTCTGTAACTAAGTTCTTCCATGTGTGACATTCTGCTTTATCTTGGAGTAAGCCAATTGTGAGGAATCAGAAGGCAGGGGATTTCTAATGGATAAGTAATCAATGCCTGTTATGATTAGTCCTACCTGGCTGAGAAGTTAGAAGTAGAATATAATGTACACTCTTGGTTGCTTACCTAACATGTGTTTGTTTTTCTCTTAGTTTTTCTGAACATTTCAGACAAGTATGCATCCTTCTTCCGCTTTTCCATGTGCCTTTGAGAAAGTTGATTCCTCAACTGGCCCCAAAACTAACCTTAACCTCAATTGAAGTCATATGCTGTCATTTGGCTAGTAATGATGCAGCCCAGGCAATCTAAATTCAGAATCCACCCTCTTTACCACTATGCTATATTGCTTCTCTGAGCCTGCATATGTACCATATGATAGGAGTAGAAACTTATAAGATACTAGTAATGATTATGTATCCATATTCCTTTTAACACAGCAAAAACTATCTCAAGTCTATCTTCTGAGGTAAGTGTGCTCAGAACTTAGTAGATAATAACAATAGCATATTTTATTATTATAGTAATTATAGGTGTATCTGTTATGGGCTCTTGCCATTTTGAAATTCATTTTCAGAGCCGACTCTAAGAAAAACTATAAAATAAATGAAGTAGTTTAATTGCATTCTCTTCTCCTATTCTTTCCAAGGATCACTTCCCCAATAGCCTCCCCAGGCAATAAGAGCCCTCATTCTGCCTTTCACCAGCTCAGACCTCTACAGCTGAAATGCCCCCAAGCAAGCCACTTGCCAAACCTTCTCTCTACTACAACAAATCTATTGTATGTTTCTGATATCAGATCCTGTTAGCAGCTTAATAACAATAGTCTTTCAACTCAGGTACCCTTGGTTGGTAAATGTGTGACTCCATTCCTTATACATTAATTAGAAAATGTTCATTTAAAAAATCCCTCGTGTAAAAGACTGTAGGAAAGATATAGAATGGGCACCATCCCCCAGAACATGACTTCCTGAGCATATGGAACACCCATGAAAATAAATAATTCACACTAACAACACTGGTAAAGGGGTCACTAAACAGGTGGAGCTAAAGTTCTGTGGAAGTTAGAAAAGGGACTACTTTGTTAATTCTTGGATTGAGACTAGAAAAGAGAGATTACTTTGCTATTCCAGGGGTTTTTTTTTAGACGATATAAGGTAAGAACTCTGAATTTTAGTCCATAAGACATGTCTTGGATTTATTTATATTATTACTTTGGGGTTTTTCATATTTAATGATGTCAGCTATAAGGTCCTTTTCATGCTAGACATCAGGACGGAGATAACCCATTCAGTGGTTTGAAGGATAAAAGAGATGACATTTCTCTAACTATTGTCTGTGGCGTTGCTGGCCAGTGACACATTTCCCCACCGGTGAGTATGGATAGCAGACTGAGGATAGAAGCAGAAACTCAAGCCATCTGCTAATCTAAACGATGTGAAAAACAACAGATTCTGTCTCATCATAAGACCTTAATATCCCCTGAATAGCTTTACTTTTTTTCTCTAGTAAAAATATATGGGATATTAAGACAACTCCTCGGGGTGTAAGTATCTTTGAGATTCTGAACATTTCTGATCCTAATTAGTATCTTCTGTAAAATAAATAAAGTTTATCTGTTCGACACTTTCAAAAGAAAAACTCTGGAAGCAGCAGTTTTAAATGACTCAAAAAAATTGAGATTTTGCATCACTTTTTTGTTAACTGATATTTTCCTGGAGCTTATTCTGTTATCATAGATTCATATTCACATTATTTCTTCCTTAATGAAAAAAAAAATACTTGACCTGAAAAAATAAACAAGAAGGTTCTTTGGAATAAGTTTAAACTATTTTCTGTGAAATATGTTTGTCCTCAAATTATATTGATTTTGACAGGTAGAACGTAGTTCGCACAATAACCTTAGAAATAATTGAGTCAAAAAGAAACCAACCTGGCTTTTATCTAATGGCCTTACTCTTCAGCTAAAACCTCTAAACTATCCATTTTTCAAGCAAGATTATAGTACAAAGAAACTTAATCCCCTGACCACATCCAGATTCTCATGAATTAATTCATCAGTTCATAAATAAATTACATCCTCAAACCTCTGCCTAAACTAGTGTGCAGTCATTCATTTTGATCCCTTTGGGTGTCTGAGTGTAAGTTAGATATCTTTAATTAATAATCAGCAACATCAACAAGAAACACAGTATATTCTATCCACAAGAAGATGAGATAAGGGGAACCTCTAAGAGCTACATAAACATTTGCCCTATTATATCTTGGCCTTTATAAAAAATTTAACCTTTTACAAAAAAAAAAAATATTTAGCTCTAACTGGTTTGGCTCAGTGGATAGAGCATCGGCCTATGGACTAAAAGATCCCAGGTTTGATTCTGGTCAAGGGCATGTACCTTAGTTGCCAGCACATCCCCAGTAGGAGGTGTGCAGGAGGCAGCTGATCTGTTTTTCTCTCATTGGTGTTTCTAACTCTCTATCCCTCTTCCTTCTTCTCTGTAAAAAATCAATAAAATATATTAAAATATATATATATTTAGCCAAGTTGAAGATGAACAACCTGGCCAAAGAAATGAATGTCAGAAAACGCTTAGATATTTGAGTGTTTGCCTGTTGTACTTTTGATTTTTATGTCTGTACTAGGGGCCCGGTGCACAAAAATTTGTGCACTCGGGGTGGAGGGAGTCCCTCAGCCCGGCCTGTGCCCTCTCACAGTCTGGGACCCCTCAGTGGATGTCCTATGATGGCCCCAGTCTGCCAGGCGCCTTGTGTGTGTGTGTGTGTGTGTGTGTGTGTGTGTGTGTGTGTGTGTGTCGCCACTGGGGACCTGCCCCCAGCTGCATCTGAGACTCAGAGCAGTCCTCCTGTGTGTGTCTACTTGCTGGGGGCCTGCCCCCAACCACACCGTCAAGGCTTGGAGCAGGCACCCCCTCTATGTTGATCTCTGCCTCTTGCCCTCCCCAGCATGTTGTTCTCTTTTTTGAGCTGTGGCCAGGGCTGGGTGCTGCCTGCCTCCCAAGCTTGCCTACTGCCCATCTTCCTCCAGCCACCAGAAAGCAGGGAAAACCCCGCCTTGTGGTCAGGCCAGCATTTTCCTGCTCCCTGATTCCTGGAAGGGACCTGAGAAGCCGCCAAGCAGGCCGCGGACTCTTTCCCACTCACCGGCCCCCTGCTGCCTTCCTTTCCCACTTCCCGGTGCCGCCAAGGGGTCTGGGGAGCTGCCAAGCAGGACCCCGGCCCCTGCAGCCTTGCTTTCCTGCTCCCTGGTGCCCCGCAAAGGGCCTGGGCAGCCGCCAAGCAGGCTGAGACCCTCCCCCCCGCTGCCTCCTTCCCGCTCCCCATCTCACCACCTTGCTTTCCCATTCCTCGGTGCCCTGCAAGGGGCCTGGAAAGCCCACCAAGCAGGCCACTGACCCCTGCTGCCTCTTTCCCACTCCTTGATGCCCCTCCAAGGGCCTGGAAAGCTGCCAAGTAGGCCGCCGACCCCCTGCTGCCTCTTATCTGCTTCCTGGTGCCCTACAACCCTGCTACCTCTTTCCCACTCACGGGTCCTGGGTCCTGCACTGTTCCGCCCTGCAGCTGCTCTGTGCACTCGGGAGGTCCCTCAGCCCAGCCTGTGCCCTCTCACAGTCTGGGACCCCTCTGGGGATGTCCACCTGCTGGCGTGCCTGACCAGCCTGGATGAGGGGCTGATGCCTGTGTGCAGACTGGCCAAGCTCCCCAGGAACGTCCCTCACCCCACTGGGGTGTGGTCAGCATGGGTGACGGGCTGATTGGCGCTTTCAGGCTTTAAGGCTGCCCACAGCTCCCATTGACCCAATGTCCCAGCAAGGCTGGCTGGACGCAGGTTTCTGGGCTTTGTTTATCTCTTTTAATTGATGCTGTTCCTTGAAGGCCTGGGGTTTGTTTATCTTCTATAATTGATACACTGTTCCTTTAAGCCGGCTAACGAAGCCTCCTCTCTGCCTCACCTCGCTGCTTCTATAACAACACAATGTTACTCTTAGACTCAGGCCTGGCTTCCTTCAGCTCCCGAGGATTCTATGATTTATACATTGTTGCAAAATGTTTTCTTCTGTTTTGCTTTGAGGCAGGCTAAGCCAAGCCCGTGCGCAGGCAGTTTCCCTTTCGCTCCTGCTGCAACGGACGCTGCCCTTTACTCCGTGAGTGGCGGCCGCCATGTTGGCTGGGCTAATTTGCATACAGTCGCTCTGATTGGCTTTTGGGCATCCCAGAGAGATGGTTAATTTTACTATTCTGCTTTTTTTAGTTTAGATGGATTGGATAGGGGTGGTCTTGATTATCAGTACTTGGAACACATGAGGCAGCACAGTTACAGCTTAAAATACAACATTGACTCCCCAAGGATATTCAGGTTTCTCAACATAAAAACTATTAATCAAATATACAAAGGGGTAAATTCCTAAGAACTGGACCACACACTGCTATCTTAGGGGAATACAAATCTGCAAGATAGCCCTCAAAACTGATTTTTCTGTTTGGATCTATAAACCAAGGATTTATTTATTTTATCATCTATATATATAATTATCTATCTATCTATCATCTATTTATAATCTATCTACCTACCTATCTATTTATTTATTTACCTTTTATAATCATGTTTATTATTTGCTACCATAATAACTCCTTAGATGGCACTACATATTTCTAGGACAATAATATACTAAGCTTGCCATTTATGGGGCTTTTCACTTTGGTAAATCAAATCATTGTACTCCTTTCAACAATGCTAAGATGACAGTTCCATTATTTTATAGGATTTTTGTTATAAAGTGTAGTTCAGACTTCTTGAAGACCAATACTATGTCCTTTCACTGTCTTCAGTGACTAGCACCATTTCTGAAATAATCAATAAAATCTGTGAATCAGTGAATGACTGGTTGAATAAATTATTGTCCGTGTGTATCTATACAATTTAAATATATATATACACACATATATATACACATATCTGTACATATATATGCTTTAAATATATTTCTTCATATATTCTTCTATTTTTTATGTTGAATGTCTCTGAAAATGTATCTGTCTTAGTCTGTTCAGGCTGCTATGATAAAACAGCACAGATTGGATAGCTTATAAACAGTAAACGTTTATTTCCTACAGTTCCGGAAGCTGCTTCATATCCAACACTGTTTCGCTATGTTCTCACATGATGGAAGAGGCAAGGGATCTCTATGGGGTCTTTTTGATAAGGCACTACCCTCATTTATAAAGGCTCCACCTTTATGTTTTTAGTACCTCTTAATACCATCATCTATGGGGTTAAGTTTAAATATATAATTTTTTTGGGGGGGACAGACATTCAGACTATTGGAGTATTATTATTCATTTGGCATCATCATTTCAATACAGCTTATAAATAAATAAAAACTGAAAGGAAATCATACTGAGATGAGGAAAGAAGTGCTCTAGATTTTGTTTTCAGTTAATCATGTTTGGTGGAAATCAAATGACCTAAATATCCTCCCCCACTTTCACTTGCGGCAGGCAGCACATAGAATGGCAAACACCTGGCACTTAGGCTAAAAGTTCTCAAAGTTAGTGTGCATAAAGGCCACCAGGGGAGCTTGTTAACAAGCCATTTTTTCAGATTCCACCCTTTAAAAATCTGACAAACTGGTTCTGGAATAACAGTGTAAGTCTCCAGTATATTTGCATGCAGGTAGGCAGGAGTCCACATTAAGGGGAAACCCTGGTCTTGCATGAGTGTAATGAGATGGGCCACATCTATCCACTGTGTGACTTCAAGGCCATAGGAACACAACCGTCCTTTCACCAGTATTTTATATTTGTGTGAGTTTTAAATGAACAAGTGTGAAACTGATTTTTTAAGTGGATTTTGCAAGGAGGAAACTGGAACTTCCTGGAAGAGGTAGCTTGTGTGGATTCATAGAGTACAAGCAACGAGCAGTTCCTCCTCCCCCGGCCAAGTTACTGAGACACACACCAGTTCTTTAACCTTTTTTTGCTAGGCAGTTACCATCTGCCAAATGTTTGAATGATGGACTAGCTGTTGGTATTGCAAACTCATGATACTTGCACATGTCTGTGGAAACTTCCAGTGTCACGGGCATGCACCCTGAGCTCTCAGACTAAAACATTTCCCATCCTCTGCTCCTCAGAGAGGTCTTTCCCAGTGAATTTAACAGAACCCGTCTGCCCACCCACCTTTAATTTCCGTTGAGTAGTTATCTTTTAAATTTCTTTCACAACCTGAGATTATCTTGTTTATATGTTGCTTCCTCATCTAATATATGTTTCTTCTCACTAGGATGTGTGCTTCCTGAAGGCAGAGAGCACACATGTTCCTTAAGCACTGGTTAGTAGATAATCCTCATGACGGAGCCTGCTCTGGGCTTTATGTACCACATAGGATCTATAGGTATGTATTGTATGAGGAATGAATGAGGGAATAACCATTTCAATAAATTTTCTAGGCTAATTTGGCTACACATTTCATTTAAATAAGTTTTCCAGAATTTTGAGAATAGATTAAGTAATAAAATAGAGTATTTGGGGGTTAATATAAGAGGTATTTTGTTTTTGCATTTTTATAATTTGCTTACATCAGAATATCAAGATCCGAAAATACCCTTTACCAGACTTCTGAAATTCCGTAATCATCTTACATACCAAGGAATCTGAGAAGTACTAAAGAAACTTTTCTTAGCTTCGTTTACTCAGCTCACCTAAGGTATTCTGACAACTAACCTTCCCCCACAAATATACTAAAGATGTTTGTTGTCAAGAATATATTTGAGGAGTTGTTATCTCAAGCATCTTTTCTCTATTCTGTGAGATCTTTATTATGATTGTGATGGGTAAATAACAAAATGAGTTATGATTATTAATTGCGTTTTGTACTCAGCTTTTCTGAATCATTTTTCATGACAGGAAATTGGTATATTTTGGAGAGGAGAGATCAGTCTGGGAGGAGGACATTTGCATGCATTTATACGTTTAACTCCTGACTACTGTGGAACTGGGCAAAGGGACTGCTTTTATATCCTATAAGCAAAAAGGGATGTCGCTGTCTTTGAAAATTTGCTTTCAAAAAATATGACTGTATTATTTTCCTTCACCTGTGGTTATTTTAATAATCAACTCTTATCATTGGAACCTTCAAAACATGACCTCTTGGCATTGATATACTTGTGAAATTTACTTTTCTGTCTTTAAAAATCACCTTTATAAAAAGTGAGTTAATAAGAGGTAGCCTATGTTTTAGCAAGAATTTTTGTTGTTATTTTGTGGAAAGACAATGTTGGTTTACGTTAAACAATTTCTATTTACCTTAGGACATTAAAAACAATTAACTAGCTTAAATATTGTGTTTCATATTATTGTAATTGAAAGAGAATTTGTTACAATACTTTTCCTTTCACTGCTAGTACCTAACAGGGAGGGGACCCTGTTCTTTAGTATTTCTCTATATAATTTAACACATTTTTCATTTCTTATTAGCTCTTCAGAGTTCTATTATTTACAACCACTTTGAGACACAATAAAAAAGTTTTCAGACAAAGCTCATTATTTTTAATTAATACCATAACAAGACTTCATGTTTATGAAGTGATTTTTAAAAAGACAATAGTGTCTTATTATCCATTTCATTTTCTAAATTATCCTTTTGAGGTATCAGAACAATTTGTGTAATATACATTTTCTGTTGCTTTATATGAATCCAGTCTACCAAACAAAAAATGTGATAAATTATTCACATCTGTGAGATTATAACTTTTTCCTTTGAGTTATAAATAAGATATTCCAATTAACAGTTTGGAAATAATGCCTTTTGGCTAAATATACAAAACAAAAATAAATTTAATCTTTATCATAAACTGATATTATCTAAAACTGGAAACATCTGAAATTGAATTTATAGTGTGAGGCCAGTGATTCTCCTGAAAATATGCTATATTATTAAAGTAAACGAAATGATCCTACTTATCACCAGTTAGAACTTAGCTTTAAGAGAAGCATTAATCATTGGCAATTACATCTTTCTACCTGCATTTATGTCATTGATAATGTTTTTATTTTATTCTTCCCTCTTGACTCTTTGTGAGATTTGTTAAAAATTAGAAATTTAAAGTCAGGTAATCAATGGAAGAGAATATTCAGAAAATATCTGTGTGTTCCATTAATATAAGACTATTGTTTAATATCAATGATTTTTTTAAAATCAAACTTGCGCTGGGAGGGTGGGATCACATTTAAATATTTCAAGACTTAATCAAAACAATGTATATCATATAGAACAAACCAAATCTGCAGGAGTTTGACATGATCTATTAAAATGAAAACTAAAGTAGCTAACATTTACAAATTCATACCATAGTAATCATAGTATAATATCAACATTTAAGGCTTAAAAAAAGGAGTTTGTCAGAATCACTGTTACTGCTTTGATCGAAACCTATTTTCCTGTGTACAATGGGGACAGATTCATTTACTTCAAAGGCTGGTTGGGGTGATTAAGTAAAGGCATATTATATGTCTGAGTTTGTTTCTTCATTCCTTATAAGGAAAACCTTTTGGGTTCACATAGGGTACAGTTATTCATTTCTCCTGTACCCTAAACCATGAAATCACAAATAAGAGTGACTATGACCCAGTGAAAATATCTTCTGATTTCTAGAATTAACATTTTAAGTATTTCAAACATTCATCAGTTGCCCTGATTTCTGAAAACTTTGCCAATCTGTGATCTTCCATAAATACCTTGCCATTGGTGATGCCTTCAGAAATGGTAAGGAAATCTAGAGACAATATTACAGCTCCTTAGCCCATCACAGGGCATACCCTCCCTATTCTGAAAAATTATTCCTGGGTTTAACTAAAAGGATAATGTGGCCATGACAAACTATATATATTTTTTTGCATATAAATGTTTGATATGTGATCTTTCCTACCCATTTCCTGGGAAACATTTTACCAATCATTGCCATCAAAACCAGGAATGATGCATAATGATAAGGATGCTCTCCTTGTCTAATGCTAGTCGGACTCCTTTAAGCACTCTTCTCAACTGGACCTTGATCTGGAGCTTCAGTGTTGGGCCTCTGTGATATAACAATACATATATATATATATATATATATATATATATATATATATATATATATATATATATATATAAATTAAGGCCTGGTGCACAAAATTCGTGCATGGGGGCAGGGCTCCCTAAGTCTGGCCTGAGCCCTTGGGAGATGTCTGATCAGGCCTAAACCGGCAGTCGAACATCCCTCTTGCAGTCTGGGATGCTGCATGCACCAGTGGCCATACTTTTCATACAGGTGAAAGGCATCTTGCTGTTGTATGGGCAGCTACATTTTTTTGCCTTGATTATAAAAAATAGTGCATAACATGATCCTTCTGAGGCAGTTGTACCATTTCCCCAATCTCATGGGTGGACAAAGTGAAGCAAAGGGAAATTCAGTATTTAGATTTGTCACACAGTTATAAGTGTCAGAATCAAGGCTGACCACAAAATGTGCAAGCCAGAGTCCATTGTCATTGCTGCATCATCCTGTTTTTTCAGTGTTAGAGTAGCCTTGTCAGGTTTTTATTTTTAAATCTAAGAGACTGTTCCCAATATATAGGGTCCCTAGGCCTGGCTGGAGATCAGGGCTGATCTGTGGGGTGATTAGCAGGTGGGATGATCGGAGGGGGTCTCTGCTAGCACCTGCCTTGGCTGGTGGCCTGGTGCCTCCTGCTGGCCAGCCTCAGCCTTCAATCACTGCTGCCAGTTACCTTTCTCTTGGGGGGAAACTGCTCATTGAGCATCTGCTCCTCGGTGGTCAGTGCACATCATAGCAACCAGTTGTTATGCTGGTCATTCCACTGTTCATTCGATTTGCATATTAAGGTTTTATCATATAGGATTGGTCTCTGTCCCCAGTTGCTGTCACAGGGTTCCTAAAGCCCCTGTACTTACCTAAATGATGAAAACACTAAGGTTATCTCTTGTTCTAATATATGTTCTTTGATTAGGTTCCTGACACACCACTTCTGAAACCCTTGGGATTTTCTGGGTGACAAGAGTGTATTTTATTCTAATGAGCTAATTTTGAGTGGGCTCCTGAATGGTTCCTGGATGAGACCTGGTGACCAGCAAGAACAAACTATGATTAGAAGCGTGGAATTTTCAGCCCTATCTCCCATTCTCTTTAAAGGGAAAAGGGATGGAAATGAAGTTGAAGATTTGGGCATGCCTATACGAGCAAGCCTGGATAAAAGAAATCCCACAGGTATATGATTAGGAGAGTTTCCCACCCCCAACTCGATAGGGAGAGAGGCTCTTGTGCTCAGGACACTCCCAAAGTTCGCCCTGGTTGTTCACCTGTACCCTTTATCACTTCCTTTAAGAAAGTAGTATATGTAAGTGTTTCCCTGAGTTCTGTAAGCTGTTCTAGGAAATTAACCAGACCTGAGGAGAGTATCATGGAAGCCACTGACTTGTAGTCAAATCACAAAAGTTGTGGTTAATCTGGGGACCTACTACTTGTGTTTAGCATCTAAAGTGGGGTGGGAGAAGTCTTATGGAACTGTGTTCTTAACCTGTGGGATTTGACACTGTCTCCAGGTAGATATTGTCAGAATTGAATTAAATTGTAGGACACCCAACTGGTATGGCTTATTGTGAGGAAAAACCCTCCACACATTTGTTGACCAGATGTACTAGAAATGAAGTGTTCTAAGTGAGTGTGGTAACAGGAAAGGAGACACAGAAGAAAAGACATAGAAAGGAAGAATTAGGTTTTTCTGTACTCTGGAAAACTAGATTTTCTTAACTCAGCCTACATTGTCCAGTTTTAGCGAGAATCCGACTAAGTCATTTTAGAGAGAATACTTGACTCTTGATACCTGATCACCCTCAATATCTGGTCAAATTCCTCATCCTCCAGGTGATATCTGATCATGTTCACCTATCCTCAACAAGAATCCTTTTAGGTGAGTTTACCAAGAATTCCCATTTCCCTGCCTAGCTGGTGTGACTCAATAGTTAAGTGTAGACCTATGAATCAAAAGGTCACAGTTCAATTCCCAGCTGGGGCACATGCCTGGGTTGCAGTCTCTATCCCCCATAAGGGGTGTGCAGGAGGCAGTAGATCAATGATTCCCGTCATTGTTGTTTCTATCTCTCCCTCTCTGAAATCAATGAAGATATGTATTTTTAAAAAGATTCCTGTTTCCCTTGATGTCTCCTCTTTGTAATTTTCTATCCACTAGAACCCTCTCTCAAAACTTTCTCCTTGGCTATAAATCCCTACATGGTTTTGTTGTATTCAAAACTGAGCCCAGAAACCAAGAGCTGGTTCTTTGAAAGGATAAACAAGATTGATGAACCTCTAGCCAGGCTCACCAAGAAGCAAAGAGAGAGGACCTTAATAAACAAAATCAGAAATGAAAAAGAAGAAATAACAACAGACCCTACAGAAATACAAAGTATTGTTAAAGAATACTATGAACAACTCTATTCCAACAAATGGGGCAACCTCGAGGAAATGGACATATCTCTAGAAAAGTACAACATTCCAAAACTCAATCAGGAAGAATCTAAAAATCTCAATAGGCTAATCACTATGGAAGAAATTGAAGCAGTAATAAAAAAGCTCCCAGCAAACAAAGGCCTGGGGCCTGATGGCTTCACAGGGGAGTTTTACCAAACATTTAAGGAAGAACTAAAACCTATCCTCCTCAGACTATTCCAAAAAATTCAAGAGGAAGGAACACTTCCAAACTCATTCTATGAAGCCAGTATTACCCTAATACCAAAACCAGATAAAGACAACACAATGAAAGAGAATTACAGGCCAATATCCCTCATGAACATAGATGCCAAAATTCCCAACAAAATCCTAGCAAAACGGATCCAGCAGTACATCAGAAAGATCATACATCACGACCAAGTAGGATTTATCCCAGGGATGCAAGGATGATACAATATCCGCAAATCAATAAATGTGATACACCACATAAACAAATTAAGAGATAAAAACCACTTAATCATATCAATTGATGCAGAAAAAGCATTTGACAAAATCCAGCACCAGTTTTTGATAAAAACTCTCAGCAAGATAGGAATAGAAGGATCTTACCTCAACATAATAAAAGCTATTTATGACAGACCCACAGCCAACATCATACTCAATAGGCAAAAATTAAAACCATTTCACCTTAGAACAGGAACAAGACAGGGTTGCCCACTCTCACCACTCCTGTTCGACATAGTACTGGAAGTATTAGCCATTGCCATTAGACAAGAAGAAGATATAAAAGACATCCAAATTGGAAAAGAAGAAGTAAAACTGTCTTTATTCTCAGATGACATGATATTGTACATAAAAAACCCTAAAGACTCCATCAAAAAATTATTAGACTTAATAAATGAATTTGGCAATGCAGCAGGATACAAAATTAACACCAAGAAATCTATGGCATTTTTGTACACCAATAGTGAATGTACAGAAAGAGAGACTAAAAAAATAATCCCATTTACCATCACACCAAAAAAACTAAGATACCTAGGAATAAATTTAACTAAAGAGGTAAAAGACCTCTACTCAGAAAACTTCAGGACGTTGAAAAAAGAGATAGAGGAAGACATAAACAGATGGAAGAACATAC